>JAVSCE010021997.1:0-86634 GCA_032199065.1 Smutsia gigantea | reverse complement strand
GCCCACACCTCAGCTTGTGCCTGCAGCCTGCCTCCCGCTGCCCGGAGAAGGCCACTGCTGGCAGCCTCCACGCAGGCCTCTGCCCACACCTCAGCTTGTGCCTGCAGCCTGCCTCCCGCTGCCCAGAGAAGGCCACTGCTGGCAGCCTCCACGCAGGCCTCTGCCCACACCTCAGCTTGTGCCTGCAGCCTGCCTCCCGCTGCCCGGAGAAGGCCACTGCTGGCAGCCTCCACGCAGGCCTCTGCCCACACCTCAGCTTGTGCCTGCAGCCTGCCTCCCGCTGCCCGGAGAAGGCCACTGCTGGCAGCCTCCACGCAGGCCTCTGCCCACACTCAGCTTGTGCCTGCAGCCTGCCTCCCGCTGCCCAGAGAAGGCCACCGCTGGCAGCTCACGCAGGCCTCTGCCCACACCTCAGCTTGCAGCCTGCAGCCCACCTCCCGCTGCCCAGAAGGCCACTGCTGGCAGCCTCCACGCAGGCCCCTGCCCACACCTCAGCTTGTGCCTGCAGCCTGCCTCCCTGCCCAGAGAAGCTACTGCTGGCAGCCTCCACGCAGGCCTCTGCCCACACCTCAGCTTGTGCCTGCAGCCTGCCTCCCGCTGCCCGGAGAAGGCCACTGCTGGCAGCCTCCACGCAGGCCTCTGCCCACACCTCAGCTTGTGCCTGCAGCCTGCCTCCCGCTGCCCAGAGAAGGCCACTGCTGGCAGCCTCCACGCAGGCCTCTGCCCACACCTCAGCTTGTGCCTGCAGCCTGCCTCCCGCTGCCCAGAGAAGGCCACTGCTGGCAGCCTCCACGCAGGCCTCTGCCCACACCTCAGCTTTAACCACAAAGTGCCTGCTCTGCCCCGTGCCAGCCCCAGGGCCTCCTTCCCAGGCCTCTCCCTCTCCCTGTCCCAATGAACTCCCCTTCCTAGACCAGGATCTCAGAGGCTCCCATCCCTGGCAATGGGCCCAGGGAATGAGGTCAACTTCCTGGGCTTTCTCAGAATCGCTTGTGGCAGAAGAACAAGTCTGCCAGACCCAGAATCTTCTGCATGGGTGTGGATCTGAACAGGAACTGGAAGTCAGGCTTTGGAGGTAAAGCAGTCTGCTGGGCCTGGGGGCAGGGCTGGAGAAGGACCTGGTTCTCGGCACATGTGCCACACGGTCAGATTCTATTGATTCATAACTTTGGAGGCCACATAATTAACTAAGGCCAGTGAGTCATGGCCAGGGACAGGCAAACATGTGCTTAGGATCGGCCATGGGATATGGGGAGAGGTTGCACATGTGTGTAAATGTATATATATGCTAAACTTCATGGGAAACAAGTCCCTTGCATGGGGACTGGCTATAAGGGTCAAATCCTAAATACCGCACCAAGTAGTCTTGCTGGTTGTTCAAACCCCAGAGTTTATGATGACCCCAAGATGTCTCTAGCCCTTCCTTGAAGGGAGCATGCCACAAAAAAAAATGCTTCCAAACTCATTCGCTGAGGGCCGTGCCTTGAAATCTGCTCACTGGGGAGGCCAGAACAATAGTTCAAATAGAGAATAAGCCAATTCCTTATCATCAACACTGATATGAACCCGGTTTTTAATTTTGACCCAATTACTTAGTAACTCTGGGCTGATGGGCTGGTCCTTATCTGCAGGGCTGTGTCGTTCTAGGGAGGGGTGGGCAGCTTCCCCAAGTTCCTTGGTCTGCTTCTTGATTGTCTTCCTTAACCATGCCAGGGGCACAGGAGCTAGATGAGGAAACTGAAGCCTCCAGAAAACCCAGAGCCGGGTATGTGGACCTGGGAATGCAGCACTTTGATGGAGGGGGTGATGGGTCTCCAGAACGGAGGAGTCGTGCATGGTTGCAGCCCTCGGCCCGCGCTATGTGGGGCACTGGGTTGGCTCCATAGGAGGCAGTGCCATGCTGTTGAAAAACAAATCCATAGACGGGTGGCCAAATCAATGAAATAAAGAACGTTCTAGATCTGGATGTCCACTGCTTTGAAAACCTGGCTTGAGTCTGTTTTCATTGAAATATAACGACAGCTCTGAAGCATCCAGAGTGAGGTGGGGGGTTGCCTAAGAGTCTGAGCTGTGTGTGTAACCATTTGTGTAAGGGAACACAATTGTATAAAATTAGGCATGTCAACCCACAGATGACCAGATACTTGCCCCAAGTGGACATCCCTGTGGGGCCCTCAGAGCTGGCTCAAGTGAGTACCCAAAGACCCCAAGATGGACCTGCTAGTAGAAAGACAAATTACCCCTTAAATAAAATAACTTTTTTGGATTTCACCATAGAGGGGGAAAAATCAGTATACATCACAATGTAAAAAAAAGAAAGCCCAGAGGGGGTAAAGGCCTCCCATAATTCCACTACCTGAAGATTACTGTTTTAATAATTTACCATGTCCTTCCAGAGATTTCCCCTTGCTACAAATGACATTTTTAGAGAAGGAAAAATAAATAGCTAATGAATCCATTAGCAGGTACTTGTGAAACAGGCAGGCTCAAAGGACTTTGTGAACGTCAGAGGCAGGCAGCTAATTCCCATTTGGTCAGGCAAAGATTAGTTTATGCTACTTAGCTCAAACCAGAACTAATGGCCTGAAGTGTTTCTCCATATTTGGGCAAAGCCACCTGGTCGTTGGCAGGGGAACCGCTTTCCATGCGTGGGCTGCAAACACAGACAAAGCTTTCAGCCTCCCCTGCTCTGCTCATCTGTTGCCATTTGTCATTCATCAAGTGTAGCAGGTGCAGAGGCTCGGGGCCTACGCCACAAACAGGGCCGCTGTTAGCACCGACTGCGGCGGTGTGGCTGCTTCTCGCCCCCTTGTTCCCTGAAGGCACAACCCCTTCTAATCAGGGTCCCCACCCCAGGCAAGAACCTGCCGGCCAAGAGGGCACGCGTCCCCAGGTGACAGAATTTCCTCTGGGTCTGCCTGTGGCTAGAAATAGCGTGTGTCTGGGTTAGTGACTCAGGAAGATTTTTGTTTATGGTTTTATTATTGCCTTAATTTAACTGCTGTGTAATGAGTAATCTGGGGGCCCCACCTCCCGCCTGTGCCACCCTCGTCTGCATTCTTGGGGAGGATCATTCCCTGCAGTCCTAGGGAACTGGTCCATGTACCCCAGCTGTCAAGCCATCCCACACCCGGGGGCCCAAGGGGGGGTGCTCTGGCATCCTTAGGAGGCTTCAGAAGTTGGGGAGATCCTTGGTCTCTGGACCGGGTTTGTGTGCAGGCATTTCAGGGAGGAGGAGCCAGAGGAGGACCTCGGACGGCTCTTTCCAAGTGTGCCCCTCACCCACAGATCTTGAGCAGTGCAGCCCATTCCTCCACAATTGACCCTTGAGGTAGGGGAAGAGGAAAAGAGATGAGGAGCAAAGCATCTAGGAGGAGATGAGAAATTAAATTTGTGAACAAAATACTTTGCCCTCTCCCCCACCTGAGGTCCCTAAGAAAAATTCTCAAAGAGCAGCCTCAGGCAACTATGGCGCTCTAGTCTTTTTCTCCTGCCCTCAGTCCACGTTGCCCCTGTGGCTAAGCTTGAGCAGACACTAAGTCCAAGCACTCAGCTGACCCAAGCCTTCTCCCTGGCAGTGGACGGTCAGCAGAGCAGGGTCTGCTCAAAGGGGTCACTACTCATTGGGGAAGCTGGGGCTGGAAACCTAGAGTTTGTTCTGGAAGAACTGCTGAGACAAACCTGTCTTTCTAATGGAACCACGGTCAGGACTCAGCCAACAGACAAGCCAAGGCCGCTCCCCACAGACGTGCTGAGTCCTGCTGGGGCTACACTCCTCTGTTCTATCAGACGAGGGTGAGCAGTAACAAATGCCTCTCCAAATCTCTGTGGCTTAACATAGTCCAAGTTTGTTTTTCTTGAGCACAAGTCCAACATGAGTCTCTGACTCTGCTTAGCTGCTCTCTTCCAAGAGAGGGGAATCCAGGATGTGTCCTCCATCTAGAGGTTTTTGCTTCTAACCACATGGACAGAAGAGAGGGTAGAGAAGTCATGCTTGCTCTTAACATCCTTAAACTAGAAGTGACACATCATTGCTGCTCACATTCTCATTGGTCAGAAGTAGTCACATGGCCCCAACCAGTCTTGCAGAGGAGGCCGGGAAATGTAGAGGAATCCATGGATATTTTGTGAGTATTAAGTGTCTTCCCAAACCTGGGAATTCGAACCCTTTGGATGGTTTTGTTTTGTTTTCAGGAAATGGTTCTAACAACAACCCCTGCTCAGAGACTTATCACGGGCCCTCCCCTCAGTTGGAGCCAGAGGTGGCTGCCATTGTGGACTTCATCACGTCCCATGGGGACATCAGAGCCCTGATCTCCATTCACAGCTCCTCTCAGATGCTCAGGCACCCTTATGGCCATTCGCTGGCACCTGTTCCAAACCAGGAGGAGTTGGTGAGACTGGCCATGTGGGGCTTGCGGGAGGCATCCGCAGACTCCCAGGGGGTTCAGACCCTCACTCTGCAACCAGGGGCTAGACCAGTCGACCCCATTGTAGGGAGGAGAAGGGAACTTAATTCTCCTGTGTGATCAAAGCTGAGGTGCTGTGCTCCCTTCTCATGGGAGCCACCTACCCATTCAACTTCCAGGACTCCTCTAAGTCCCTGACTCTCAGCAGCTGGTGAGGTTTCAGGGTGTGGAAGCCCGGGCCTCTCACCCACTGGATGAAATCTTGCAGTACAAGCTTGCCAAGGATGCAGTGCAGGCCCTGCGTAAGGTCCACGGGATCGAGTTCCCGTATGGCAGCACCAGCTCCACCGTGTGTGAATGAGCCTGTGCCCAGCTGCTGCTTCAGGCCCCATGGCCGCCTGGGGCTGGGCAGGTGCAGGCCTGGTTGGCCCCAGGGCAATGCTGTAGATCCAGCTGAGCTGGGCCAGAGCTGGTTTCCACATCGGCATAGATGGGTGAATGGAGGTTCCCAGAAACAGGCAGCTGTTTCTTTGCGCATTAATGCACAGCTCCCAATTCCTTGAGAAGAAAGACCCTAAATCTGGTGGCCTCAAGGGGCTTTCTTTCTGCCAGGGCAGGGAGTGGGCTAGGTGGGCAGGGTGCGGTCCAGGCTGAGGCCAGGGCCAGGGAGCTTGGTGTGGTCTGGGCTGGGTGGGGGTTTGACCCCCATGGTCCACTTCCCACTCAGGATGCTTCTGTATACCTTGTGGCCACACCTTTTCTTCCTTCTGGGGGCATTTCTTTGTCCTTTTGTATCCAGATTTGGCCAGTGGGATCGCGGTGGACGGGGCCTATGAGAGTGGCATCAAGCACGCCTTCACCTTCGAGCTCCGGGGCACCAGGCGCTATGGCTTCCTGCTGCCAGCCTCCCAGATCACCGCCACGGCCCAGGAGACGTGGCTGGGGCTTCGGACCATCATGGAGCACACCGCGACTCACCCCTACTAGCAATGTTACCGGGGGCAGAGCAGGAGACAAGGCCGGGGGCTCCTCCCGAAACCCAAGCCAGGCACCCCATCCTCACATGCTTGCCCTTAGGTGCCCCTTAGGAAATAAAACAAGTTTTAACAGGCTTGGTGGCCTCTGGCACTGGTCGCCACCCCTCTGGGCTCCTCTGTGAGCAGGCAGCTCAGAACCCCTGTCCACTGCCAGGGAATTCAGGAGGGTGAGGGGCTTGCAGGCCTTACCTTGTCTCCTCTGGCGGTGTTCTCAGGGCCCAGAACAGATAACTCACTCACTGCTGGGAGCTACTAGTATACACATTGTCCCTTGGGTATTTCCATTTTAAGATGACTGTGGAGGGGACAATATTTGATTTAAAAGGTAGGTCTCCAGTGGTGGCATTTCTGGCACCTTCAAGGAGAGGTGGGTGCAGACGGGCAGCCTTTTCTTCCCGCTTATTTCCCATGCTGGGTAGGGAGCAGGGCACGTTGTAGAGCCCCCCCGCCTCTGCTGCAAAAGATCCCACTCGCTCTGTAAATGCGGATGAGCTAGTCACTGGAGGGTGACCTGCTTCCCCTGGGCACCCAGCTCGCCTGGCTCCTCTGCTCTTGGGAACACAGAGGCACAGCCGCTCAGAGCCAGCACCGCCCAGCACCGCACGTCCAGGGCGACGATAGCCTCTCTCCTCCTCGTCACCGTAGGTCATCATGATTGTCAGGCACTGAGTAGTTGGTCCAGCCTAGGCCATTTACTCTGTGAGCACTTTATCTAGGGGAGAGAAAGGCGTAATGTTTTGAGATACAAATGAAGTACGTCTGCCATCCTCAGGCTTCCTTCCCGCCACTGGGCTTGGGGATCCTGGGGCTATTTGCCCTGCCCTCAGGGTTGGGCAGGTACCCCCAAGAAGCAAGGGGTCAACTGGAGAGCTGAATGGGTTCGTGGGAGTCTAAGACAGAAAGCAAGCCTTTGATTTGCAAGAGCCAGACTTGTTGTTGCAAAAGGAAAGGATGGAGGGTACTGTGAGTCATCCCCTGCAGGACACAGAGCACAGGATTTTACTATAAATCACAGATGGCAGGAATGCAGAGGGAAATTAGAAGAAGTCCCTCTTCCCACCCAACCTGTAAAAGAAGCCAGAGGTTGGACCAGTTCATGGATGGCGGGGATCAGTGGTGGTCAAACCTCTAGGTAAGGCCCATGTCCGATGAGCTGGCCAAGCAGCAGATTAACAATGACTGGTCCGGACAGGTGACTAGAGACAGCCATATAGCTGGGTACGCCGCAGGGAAGCAGCTGTGAAGAGCCCAGAGCAAAGAAATGAGAAGGTTGGCAGGCGAGGAGGCCTAGGGTAGAGGCAAGAAGGCTGAGCGCAGGGACCATGCGGCCAGAGACCATATTGGCACAGTGGGCATCACCTGGGGATGCCTATGCCCGGCACTGGCTGTGCCGCGTGGGACTCAGGGAGTCAGGGTGAAGGACGCCTGAGGAACCCCATCATCTCCAGGGGACGTGCCTGCAATGGAGGAGGAGAGAATCCTGACTGGGGCTGCAGTTTCTCGAAAGAGATGTTTTCTTTTACAGCTGGGAGTGGTCTGAGTGAGCTAGAATTTCCAAGCTTAAGTTTTCAGTGGAAACATGAGGCCATGGGCTAAGTTAATATAAGCTGTGGATAAATAAAGCAGGTTATACCTTTGCACACCAGAGTCTGTGATTGTAACTTTTATGTCCCCTGCACAAATATTTTTATTTCATCCTCACGGAGAGGATATTACTGGTATTAATGAGGCCAGCTTTCAGAGGAGAAAAGCATGATTTGGAGAAGGTTTAGAGGACATGCAAAGTTGTTTAGAGAGATTTGAACTTGGGTTTGTGTAACTCCAAAACCAGTATATCACCATCTGTCCAAGTGTGGCCCGGGCACCCTCACCCCCACTTCCCACACTGGAGTCCATGAAGATATTTGGGTTCCAGCCCCAGATTGAAATAGACTGAGGTAGACCCCCGAAATCTGCACTTCTGCCGTCTGCCCCAGGAGCTCTGAGGTCCCTTAAAGGCTGAGAACCACTGGCCCCTGCTCTCCTGCCTCCCAGAGGAACACATTGGAATCTTCCAGGGGTAGCTGGGGCTTTGAGTCTCCAAGGCTCTGCCATCGTCCATGAGGGCTGAAGGAGGCTGCAACAGGGAGAGGCTGGTCGTGCTGCTTCAGATATTCCCAAGGGGCTGCCTTGGCCCTAGCCTAAAGCAGAGCTAGGCACCTGCAGACCACAGGCCTCCGCATCAGCCGGGAGCTTGTTGGAAGTGCAAATTCTCGGGCCACCCAGACCTACGAAATCAGAATCTCTGGGGATGGAACCTGGGTGACACTAATGCCTGGTCGCAGAAGCGTTGCCCTAGAGGCAGGAGTATATGGACCCTGATGGGTTTCCCAGGAACAGTGAAAATAAATTCTTTTCTGGCACTCCCTATGTGCCATGCATGCTTTCAAGGGCCTGACAGGACTCGGCCCACTGCTTCCTCACAGCCCTACGAGGCAGAACTACTGCCGTCTTTATTTTCAGACGAGGAAGCTGAGGCTCAGAGAGGACGGCGGCTGAAAGGCACTCAGCTCCTCAGTGGTGAGCCTGCAGGTGAGCCTCAGCCGCGCCCGAGCCCCTCAGGACCCGGCGCCAGGACCCTGTTCTCACAGCCCCATGGGCAAGGCTGTGACTCCAACAGGCTCACAGAACTTAGGGCTGAAACAGCCTTTCCTGAAAGGCAACTTTCTCCTCAAAATCTTTCAGTGACTTAGAGTAAAACGGCGACCGCGGGGCTGCTTGGCCGGCCCGGCCCACCTCTCCCACGTTGTTCCAGTGTCCTGCTCATCAGCTCCAAGCTCACCGGCTTCCTCTCGGTCCCTTCAGCTCCTTCCCAACGGGGGGCCTTTGCGCTTCTTGCTGGAGCATTCCTTCCTCTCACTCCTCCTTCAGATGGCCAAGGCCTTAACTTTTCCCCGTCTATATAATTTCCTCCCTAGTCCTTCTATTATCCTCCTTTCGAAGGCCTTATTTATGACCTTGATACGATGATGATTAATTGACTTCCGTGTTCATTTGTTGTTGTCTGTCTCTGCCACTGGTCCGGGAGCTCCTGGGGAAGGGACGCGTCTTATTCACCCTCCCTCAGGTCCTGTCAGGCACACAATAGGTACTCAGTATTTGTTGAAGGAGTGTTTCTCCCCCTTAGCCTACAAATTAGGACTAGGTTTAGCATTATATGACAGAAACTCACCTTACTTAACCAGATCGGGGTTTTATTTTTGTCACATGATGAGTTGTCGGAGGTGGGCAGTCCAGTGTTATTTTAGTGACTCCTTGATGCCCCGGCGTTCCAGACCCATCTGGCCTGTTCTGTTTGCTACTCTACCGTCATTTTGACCCCTAGTCTATCTCCATCATATGACTAAATCCCAAACAGGAAGGGCAAGGAGCAGAAAAATGGGAGTCCATCCATGGATTTCAGCTTACACCTTACTGGCCAGGACCGTCAGGTGGCCACGCCCAGCCGCAGGGGAGTCTGGGAACATTTGGCGCATTGGGCACATTGCTGCCCCAAGTAACATGGGAGTTTTGTGGGTAAGGAGGGAGGGGAGCATGGCTATTGGAAGGCAGCCGGCAGAGTCTGCTGCAGCTTTTCTGAGGAGAAAGGGGACCTGAAAGGGCTACCAAATCAGCTTCTTTGCTCTCTGGCTCATCCAACTTACTATGCAAGGCCCCACATGAACCCAATGGCTGAGAAAAGACTTAACCAGGGGTCTTCCTCCTCGGACCACGGGGTCTCTTCAGCAAGTCAAGGGGGATTTAAGTTTATCAAATAAAAATTCAATACTTAGACATGCAAGAATATTACAGATGTTACAGAATAATATCTTTTTCATAAAACCTGAACTTCTTTTTTCGTTTCTGATATATGTACATAATTCTAAACAGGATTTTGGTTTTTCTATTTCCTGCTTGTTTTTTTTTCCTTCCAACAAATTGCCTCTTTTTTGGTGTTTTTTTCATCCTTTTCACCAACAAAATTTATGAGCATTTATTTAAAGGAAAAAAAATCGGAAAAACTGAAGAGAGAAAGAATGACTGTACATATGGAAAGCTATAAAGAACCACAGTGAATGTGCTGCAGTTATTGCTTTCTGAAAAGAAACACACCAGGCAAGCAGTTTGGAAGGTGAAAGAGTCCTGCGCGAGGGCAGGGCGAGCAGAGGCCGATGGGGAGAGGCTAATGGCCAGCTTCCCCGAGGTCCTGTGTGAGGTGCCATTCACTCGCTGTCCTCCTCCATCTCCCCTCTGACCACCCCAGGCAGGGACAGAGAGAACATGACTATTGAAAAAATAAAATAAAATCGTCAAAAGCTTTAGAGAAACAAGAAGACCCAGACAGCCACCTAGCAGAAGCTGAGAGAGAATCCAGTGAACATGGGGCCCATCAGAGCTTCACAAACTGGAGAAGCCACACCACATTCCGGGCTTGGGGGACAA
Organism: Smutsia gigantea; assembly: GCA_032199065.1. NCBI lineage: Eukaryota > Metazoa > Chordata > Mammalia > Pholidota > Manidae > Smutsia > Smutsia gigantea. The sequence continues at coordinate 76,727 of JAVSCE010021997.1, read as the reverse complement.
ACAATGTTCTTCAGGGGAGGGGGGTGTCCTGAAGGACAGCTCCCGCCTGTTCACCCTCGGGAGGTTCTCCTTCCCCAAGTGTTTGGGATAATCCGTGAGAACGATAATACACCTGCAAATCCATGTTTGGCTTATCCCCTCCCTAGCCTTTCATCCTGGGGTCTACAGCTGGCCTCTTGCTCTTTCTTTCTTTTTTTTTTTTTTGATCACATCCTTATCTTTTTTTTTGGTATCATTAATATACAGTTACATGGGCAACACTGTGGTTACTAGATTCCCCCCATTATCAAGTCCCCAGCGCATGCCCCATTACAGTCACTGTCCATCAGTGAAGTAAGATGCTCTAGAGTCACTACTTGTCTTCTCTGTGCTGTACTGCCTTCCCCATGCCCACCCCCTACATTACGTGTGCTCATTGTGAGGCCCCTTTTCCCCTTACTCTTGCTCTCTCCTAACAAGCTCCACCTCTTGCCCTTCGGCCCACCTCCCTCAATTCCCCAAAATATAGCTAAGACTTCAGGGTAACATTTCACAAAATGTTGTTTGGGAATCCAACAGGGAAGTACATTGTAGAAAATAAGACACTTAGATGGTCGCTGGCCTTGGAGCTCGTTCCTGTCTCTTTCTGGGCAGCGCCTCCCTGCAGCGGTCACTCTGCTTGACCCTTGCCTGCTCTGTGTTGCTTCTCAGCATGAAGCAAACCTGCCCTCCCTGATTTTTCTTTTTACATTGTGGAACATTCCTGCTTACTTCCTTTCTTTTCCATGTCTCTGCTGAGATGTGGGCTTTGACCTGACATTTCCTAAAGATCCACTGGAGCGCTTCTCTCTTGAGGTGACCCTTTCCCCCAAGAAATATTCTGCTTCCATTCTGGAGACAAGAACCACTAGACACTTTGAAGGCACAATTCTGCAGCTTCAACGTAAACAAACAAATAGACTCTCTTGGGCACTCAGTTGTGAACGCAAAACTCAAGGAGCCTCCTCCTCCAGCCTTCCGTGATGCCACCAAGCCCTGTGACCCACCCCCCACCCCACCACACACTGAAGCCTCAGCGGGACGTGTCCCCTCAAGACCTACACTGCTCTGGGTACACGTACCCACCGCAAACCCCAGGGCTCCGTGCTCTGGTCCGATCTTGCCACAAACCTGCAAAGCCTCTACCCTGCCCAAACCTGCCATGGCAGCTGTGATTTGCTTAGGAGCAAAAAACACAGATGTCCTAGAATCAACAGCTGGAATGGACCACCGAACATCTCGCCAACACCCTCATTTCATAGATGAGGAAACTGAGGCAGTAAGGCACAACGCATAGTCACCTGCCCCAAATCATATAAATGGGTTTGTGGCAATCTACTGCTAGAAGGCATTTGCTCCCCCATTTTGCTCTCTTCTGAAGTTAGAGGGTGTCATTGGGTTAGCTGTGTACTTTTTTCAGTTGCACGTGACAGAAAACCAATTTGAAAAACCTTGAGGAAAAAATGGAATTTGCCGGTTCATCCCTGGAGCTGGGGCAGGGTGTGGTGGCTAGGTCCCCTCAGCCACATGTCCTCAAGGTCCTGAAGGGTGGTCGTTAGGGGAAATTGGAGGTGCTGTTATCTGAAGGGGAGGCGCCTGGGCGGGTTCACGATGACAGCTGCCTGCCACAGCCCACCACTTGGCTGCCTGGGATTCTCATGGACTGCCCTTCCCACACACACAATTGGACCACCTTAAACGCACTCGCCAAAGGGAGACGGTCGAAGCCTTGTCCTGCCGCTGTATCCAGCCATGCTCACTGCCCCAGTGTATGCTCTCTGCAAGGATTTCCCTTGTCCACTGTCCCCCTTTGATGCCTAATATGCACATGGGGAACCGATTCTCCATCTGCCTCTTTCCCAACCCATTTTCTAAGTTTTGGTTTGGGGGTCTCTGGGCATTGTCTTAGAGCATCTGTTTATCATGCTTGGGCATTCTCTGGCAGCGAGGCTGCCATGGGTAGTTGTTGAGTTTGTGAGCCGCACAAAGGCATTCTGCTGAGAAGATGAGGGACTATGTCTGTTTGGGGTGGGGGGGGTTGCCTAGACTAAAACTGTATTTTCTTCTGACAATACAAGCACTTTGAAAGCTTAGTAAGTGCATCAGTTAGAAAGCTTTTTATAGCAACAACAGAAACCCCAATTAATAAAAAGGAAATACATATTCTTTCATATAATATACTCCACAGGTGGGGCAACAGATTTGACAACATCCAGAGACAGATGACTTGTCAGGAGCGGGGCGATGCCGACTCCCTCACGTCCCATTAACAAACTGGTCACACGCCCATCCCCAAACCAATCACTTGCAAAGGAGAACAGGGTTCCTTGATGGTCTTAAGCCCATCTTCAAATTTATCCCTGAGCTGGGAACGGGGTGGTTTTCCTGAGGGATGATGCAGGCACACGATCTGGGTTTGTTCGGCCAGGAAGACGCAAGGAGGGACATGTGAACACTAGTGTGGCTGCAGCAGGCCTCTGTTTGCAGTCAGGCACCCACTGGGGACCGTCCTTGAAGCCGGTGGCAGCCTGGTGGTTTCTTTCTCATGCTAACCGGTTTTGTTGCTCTGCCTGTTCTACCAGCCTTCAGGCCAATGGCCTTCATCTCTGCCCTTGCTTTGGACCAAGTGAAACGCCCACCGGGTGGGGGTGTGGGGGTGGACAGAGCTGTGGCCCTTTGCCTCACGTTCCATTCTGGGCACACAGTTTTTACCTAGAGGCAGTTGTCAGCTTCCTGAGGTGCTCTGGGTGTGCCAGGGGATTAGATGTAGCCTCCACCTGAGATCAAAGTTCCTGCCACTACTTTTTAGCTTCTGCCAGTGTTGGCCCTAATTTGAGCTGCACCATTGACTTCATCTCTTCCGACCTTGCAAGAACACAGATTCTATGGCTCTTGGACACCTTAGATTGATGGCTGGAGGTGGCAAGAGGCCCTCTTGGTGAGGCTGTGTCCTTCCCCCAGCTCTCCCCACTTTTCCAATGGGCTCGTCTTTTCTGGAAGAAATTTGCAGAAGACCACTGCCCACCAACATGTGTGGTGTGCATGAAACAGAGTCAAAATTATAGAACAGCTTTAGACTTAGAAATAGAAAAAGAAATAATGTTTTCATAATGCAAACTAAAGAAAGGCTCTACAAAACCTTCTTTCCTGGTGGGGAATGCATCAGAAAGCTTGAGAACACTGCAGGGCACTAAGAGATGAGGGAGGATAGGAGGAATGGGTGAGCCATGGCTCCTGGTCTGAGGAAATTCACAATCTCGTTAGAGAAACAAATTAAGGAAGAATAAATGTGAGTTTGTGCTCAAGTTCTGAATAGTGTGAGAGACATCCCTTCCTTTCTCTGCCTGGCAAAATCCTTTCATTAAAACCCAAGTCAAATGTCACCTTCTTGGTAAAGTGTACCCTAGACCCTTCTGTATGGGCCCATAGTGCTGAATGCATAACCCCACTGGTACTTTTCGGGCCATGTCACAGAAAACGCACCGCCCAGGGCTCCTGCAGCAAGGAGGGCATCCCCAAGTGGCCCACGTGTCGGATCCTGGTGACGAGGCGACAGCTGGTAAGACCTGTTGGAGAACCAGCACGTTAACTGGTTCCTTCTGTCTTTCTCCCTCAACGTGAGTCCTCTGCCGTCAGGGGCAAGTCGGCGGGGAGCACAACTGACTGACGGCCCCACTACCACGCTGTGATGGAGCCACCTTCCCACAGGCTGTGCCCGGCTAGTGAGAGCACCGCGTGGCGCTAGTGCTCATGTTCCGGGGAGATACAGCCCTCCCCTGACTTGCAGCTTTGGCCCAAAGATTCTGCATCAGCCTGGACGAAGTGTTCTCAGCCCTGCGCGGCTGTCTGACCTCTCCCCGCCCACCTTCCTCCCTCCCCCATCTCCTCTCCCAGGCATCAGGCCGGTGGCTTGGCTTGAAGGCTCTTCTTCCTCTCCTTTATCCTTCATGGGGTTCCTCCCTGTGGATCTCTGGCCTGTGTCATTCTGTCTTGGCAACAGCGTGTGGGACAAGCCAAGAGAACACAAGCTGGTCGGTCACGTCTGCCTTCCCCTAGACGTGAGCCCCCTGAGCTCAGGGGCCCCGTTTTGGGTATCACCTAGGGTGGGCATGGTCCCTGGCCCAGAAGAATGAGTGAATGAGCGAAGGGATGAATGTTCAGAGAAGGGGTGGGTTATGGGAGAGAGAAAAGCCAGAGGAAGCTTCAGGGAAGTAGTGAGCCTTGGCCAGGGCCTGGGGGGCAGGCAGGGCTGCTGGACTGGACAGGACAGTCTTCATAGAGGCTCAATGTCTGTTGAGAATGGATTTGACGTTTTACCATCTTCCCAGAACTAGGCTCAGGAGAGAGTATACACCAGGGGGTCACTTTGCCCTGGCATAGGGGGGTGGCTAGCTAGGTAGGAGGTGGGGGAGGGAGGCAGAGGGAACCGACAAACCAGAAAGGGCCCCCGTGGCTGTTGTCAGTGTCCCGGCCTGAAGCCCTGAGAGAGAGCAGGGTCCCCAGTGGTGCCAGGGAAGTGCTGGAGGCCCTGTGGATTAGGGCAGATTTGCGTCACACATCTTTGCCATGAGGTTAGCATCCAGGCCCAGAGTGAATTCTCCTTTGTGAGTTCCAGCTTCTCCTGTACACTGTGCAGTCCCAGCAGGGGTCTGGCCCTGGTTCTCATCCCACTTTCTACTCAGATGACATGGGTTACAGTTCCTGTCAAAGGCAACCCTGATCCCAGAGCCCCAGAGCGGTGGGAGTGGAGGGAAAACTGGGGAGCAGCCCCGTCTGATTTCCACAAGACCACTGAGGCCGGGTAGGAGAGCCCTGGGAAGTGCCCTTCAAAGGGCTGTATACCAGTGGGGTCGTGCCACGCACAGGGTTGGGGCAGCCCCGGAAGAAGCCAGGGTGGTGAGGGGCCAGCGGGTGCAGGAGCTGGAGGGGCCGAGGTCCCAGCCTGCTCTGTCACAGGGAGAGCAGGGCTTGCTCTCAGGACCATGGGAGAAGGGGCCACCTTGCCCGAGGCCCCAGCAGGAGCTGCTCTGGAGTCCAGATCAGGAAGGAAGCAGGAGCGCAGCCCAGCGGCAGGTGCCCAGGGCTGTGGCCAGTGGGTGAGCAGGGTCCAGTTGGGAGACCTCCACTGTAGCTGACCCTCAGACCCAGCTGGCACCTCATGGCCAGGCGGTTGAGGCCCGGTTTATCTCTCCAGCTGCCTGGTTCCCTGACACTTTATCAGGGACAATGAGAAGGTACCAGAGCTCAGAACTCCCCTCCTCCCCCCCGTGGGACAGGGTCCAGGTGTAGGGGGAGGACAAGTCTTGAGCACAGCCAGGAGACCTCTGTCCTGGGAGAGTTTAAAAGCCCCAGGGCATTCTCTCAGCCTCCACTGACTTCCCCACCTGGCTGCAGCATGCAGGGGCTGCTGTTTTTGAGTGTGCTGCTGGGGACTGTCCTTGGCAAAGAGAACTTTGTCGGGTAAGGGTGTGGAGAGGAGGAGGGGACACCCACGGCAGGGGAGGAGGAGGGCTCAGTCCCCAGCCAGGGTCTCGAGGAAATGGACATTCAGACGCACGGGAAGAGCGCCAGAGAGGAGCCCACGAGCACGCCTGGGAGGGAGTCTGACCAGGGACCAGGGCTGGGAAGGGGTCTAGTCTCTCGGGACAGCTTTCTGAGCCCTGGGGAAATCTGAGCTCTGAGGAGCAATGTTCAGGAGAGGAGGCCTGGCTGCCTGTGGAGAAAGACCTAGAGTCTATGCAGCACGCCCAGAAGTCTGTAAGGGGCCCAGGCCTCCCGCTGCTAAGACCCCTCACACTTCCCCCTTACACTGCTCAGCCTAAAGCACCGAGCCCAGCCTGGGGTTTCCAGAAGGTCGCTGCCCTCCTCCCACCTGGGGTGTGCACACGGCCCACAGGGGCTGCACGGGCCTCAGTGTCTGCTCCCACTCTCAGGCACCAGGTGCTCCAAATCTCTGCTGCCGATGAAGCCCAGGTGCAGAAGGTGAAGCAGCTGGAGGAGCTGGAGCACCTGCAGGTCAGAGGACGGGAAGAGCCCTCCCCAAGGCCCCAGGGTATCTTTCCCGCCAGCTGGGCCTCCCCAGGCCCCTGCTGGGCCACCTGGGGCCTGACTCGCTCTCCCCAGATACCCAGAAAGGAGCCACAGGACTAATGCCTGTTAGGAAGTGGCCTAACTCCCAAAGGTCCAGAATTTCGCTGCCCTTGAGCATATGAGCAAAGAGGGGACCCCCTTCCAGGACTTCTCTCTCTACCTGGCTGTCTCAAAGCTCCCCACCCACCCCACTCTGCTTCCTGGGCCACTTCCTCCCGACCATACTTGGACTCTGTCCAGTGCCCAGAGTTCCTTTTGGTCCTCTGCCCCTAATACCCGTGACCCATTCCCAGTTCTGGGGGAAAACTAACACCCTGTGGTCTGGCCTCTCCCAGCCCGCTGTGACAGTGTGGCCCTCGTCCTCCCCAGCTGGACTTCTGGCGGGGCCCTGCCCAGCCTGGCTCTCCCATCGATGTCCGAGTGCCCTTCACTAGCCTCCAGGCTGTCAAAATCTTCCTGGAGGCCCATGGCATCAGGTACCGGACCCTGATCGAGAACGTGCAGGCACTGCTGGACGAGGAGCAGGAGCAGATGTTCGCCTTCCAGACCCGGGCCAGATCCAGTGGCACCTTTAACTATGCCACCTACCACACCCTGGAGGAGGTGAGCGGCCCCTGGGGCCACTCCCCACCAGCACCAAGCTCTTCATCAGGCTGGCAGAGCCAGAGCTGACCTGGGTGTATGTGGCACCTGCTCTGTCTCCACGTGGCCAGAGTGGTCTGGGTTGTGTCTCTTGCGCATTGCTGGGCTCACAGCAGGCTGGCTAACGGCTGCTAAGAGAGACATCGCGTGCTCACAAGCCATTATGGCCGGCCTTCCTTCCCCACCCTCCTCAGATCTATGACTTCATGGACATGCTGGTGGCCGAACACCCACAGCTTGTCAGCAAGCTCCAGATCGGGAACACCTATGAAGGCCGTCCCATCTACGTGCTGAAGGTAATGGGTGCCCACACACCAGACCGGCGTAAGAAAGGGCAACCGCATTCGTGCAGAGGGTCCCCACGGGGGAGCCCGTGGTCCCAAAGAACACACTGTTACATGAACTTCCTGGCCGGCAGTGGGGACACTCTGAATTTCCATGCTGGCCTAGGTGGGTGCACACCTGTCCACGCACAGTTTAAACTTTAAAGTGACAAGTGTTTCCAATCAAGTATCACAGCATGGAAAGTATCCCAGAGTCGGGTCGTCCAGATAAAATGCTTTGTTTGTGGCCTCCCAAGCGGAGAGGGTGGGCCAATAGGAGGACAAGAGGCCAAGCTCTGCAGGGCCCCTTCCGGCCCCAGCCCTCGACCCCCACCTGAGTGATGGCCCCAGAAACAGAGCCTCAGCCTGTGGCCTCGGGCCTCGGGTGCACTCCCCTTCAAGGATGGGAGACAAGGCCCAGCTGGACCATTTCCTTGGTCTCTGTCCAGTTCAGCACTGGTGGCAACAACCGACCTGCCATCTGGATCGACACGGGCATCCATTCCCGGGAGTGGGTCACTCAGGCCAGCGGGGTCTGGTTTGCAAAGAAGGTAAGCCTGGGGAGGTGAGAGGACTCTGGCCAGGTGGGGCACCGGTGTCCAAGGCCCAGAGAAGCCCTGGCCTCCCCTGCCCATCCAGAGGGCAGGCGTCCATTGCCTTAGCATGGCAGATGCGTGGCCTGGCCCACTCTGCCTCTGCTCCCTGACCCCCCACCAGATCACAGAAGACTATGGCCAGGACCCGGCTTTCACCGCCATTCTTGACACCATGGACATCTTTCTGGAGATCGTCACCAACCCCGATGGCTTTGCCTTCACCCTCAGCAAGGTACAGGCCTTCTCCCATTCTTGGAGAAAGCTGGCCTCCGAGCCCTGCAAGCTACTCACCCCTAATCTCAATCCCCAGAAGTTGACGGAGAGGCACATAGACCTGTCCTAGACCAGGGTTCTCAACTCAGCATTCTTGACATTTGGGGTGCATGAGCCTTTGGGGGGGCTGTCCTGTGCACCCAGAGTGTTAGCAGCATCCTGATACTACACACTAGATGCAAATAGCAGCCCTCAAAGTGAAACAACCAAAATGTCTTCAGACGTTGCCAAATGTCTGGGAGGACAATAGTGTCCCCAGTGGAGACCCACTGACCCAGATCTTATTTCCTGGATTTTATTTTATTTCTATGGCAGATAGAGCATGTCACCAATCAGGTCTGCACGGGGGAGCGGCACCTCATGCCGTCTTTTCTTTCCACCAGTAGCAGCCTCTGGCCAAATGCCTCTCACTGTCTCCCCTAATTCTCCTTCAACCAAGAGCCCCTTTGCAGACCTTCCTTGCTGACAACTGGTGAAAAGTGGTATCTGATCCCACTGTGTCCATATCCAAGCTCTAGATCCTGGCGCTTTGTGTTGACTGTGGCCGCTTGCAGCCCACACCGCTCTCTGCAGGCTCTGAACCCCAGCCTAGCGCGGAGAGGGACAAGTGTCTGATTCCTCCCTCAGAATCGTATGTGGCGCAAGACTCGATCCATCACGCCTGGCTCCTCCTGTGTTGGGGTGGACCCCAACAGGAACTGGGATGCTGGCTTTGGAAGTAAGGCCCAGTGTGACTTGGGGAGCAGGGGTGGGACAACCCGGAATGGCTTCTACCCACCTCTGTTGTGCTGCCCCCACCCCTTTGCTGCCCCAGCAGTGAGAGGGCTGGCAGGGGTGTGTCTGTCTCTCCTCTGAGGGTCAGTGAGGAAGGCAGCACCTGGAGATTTGCTTGTCTCTTGTCTATAAAAAGGAAGTTCCTCCTAATGGAACTAAGGCTTGAAACATATCCAAGGATTTTCTAATGTAACTTCAGGTTCTTCCTTTCATGGTTCCTTCACGGCAAGAATGGGTCTCGCTTCTTACATCCCTGGGCAAGCCTGGCTGGGGAGGGGCCAGGCCCCCCAGGCCGTGTCACATGAGCCTTAATCCCAGAGTCGGGGTGAGCCCTCCTGCATCCCATCTCACCCTTATTCCATGCAAAGAACTGGATGCCGTGGAAGCCACTCTGCTTGGCTGTAAGGAATGCCAACCACCAGCCCCCCACCCCGCTTCCTCCCACAGTGGCCGGAGCCAGCCAAAACCCCTGCTCAGAAACTTACCACGGTCCGTTTGCCAATTCGGAAGTGGAGGTCAAGTCCATTGTGGACTTTGTGAAGGACCATGGGAACATCAAGGCCTTCATCTCCATCCACAGCTACTCCCAGCTCCTCCTCTATCCCTATGGCTACAAAACAGAACCAGCCCCTGACCAGGCTGAGCTGGTATGTGCTGACCCCCTGCTTGCCTCCCGTCCCGAAGGCAGCTTTGGGCAGGCCTGGGTCTTTGTCCTTCAGACCTCCCTCCTGCATGAGGGCCTGCACAGTGCCTAGCGCCCCTTTCTCCCTGGGGAAGACCAGCAAGGCAGACTAGCCTCCCTTTCTCTCTGGGAAACTGAGGCACAGAGTGTGTAAGTCACTTCTGTCACATGATGACAGAGCGAGCTGCATGTCTCCACTTGGAGCTTGTACCCCAAGTTCACCCTTGGAGCTGCTGTGTGACCAAAGGGCAGAAAAGTGCCAGCCAAATGTGCTTCGGGGTCAGGGGCTCATGGGGCTGCTGAACTCCCAAGGCCCCGTCCTGCCCCCTGCCGGGGGCTCGCTTCTGCGGCGTGCATGTCTCTGGGTCACCTGCCAGCCCCCAGGCTACCCTGGCCCTGCTGCTCTGGGAGCTGCTGGCCATGACAGGTGGTCTTGCTTGGTGTTTTCTCCAGGATCAGGTGGCGAAGTCTGCTGCGACAGCCCTTGCCTCTCTGTACGGGACCAAATTCACGTATGGCAGTATCATCAAAACAATTTGTAAGTGGGTGCATGGTCTCTGCAGGTAGCCCTGGGAGGAAGCACAGCTGGCTTTTCCTGGAGCAAGTAGCCGAGGGTGCCTAGATCTGGGGGCATAGATGAGGAGAATGGCCCCAAGCTGTGCCTGACAACTACTCCTTTCCTGACATGAACTCTGCCTTCTTTGATACCTTCAGACAGACATGTTAGTTCCTCTGCTTCGCCTCCAATGCCCTTCAGTGAGAGAGTATATCCTGTTTTGTCCCAGCTTACCTACACACGCAAGCTCCTGGGAGAAGCACTGCTGCATCAGAATGGAACTAAGTCAAAAAATGTTTACTGAGCACCTACTGTGCACCAGGCCGTGTCTTAGGCCTTTGGGATACAGCTGGGAATAAAATAAGCAAAGATCAGGAAACTTAAAACCTGGCCAGGGAGACGGACAATAAACATGAAAAAGTAAATGATACAGTATGTTAGGTGATAAATGCTAAGGAGCAAAAGAAAATCTAGAAGAGGATGAGGGGAATCAGGAACACTGGGAGTGGAAGTGGTTGAAGGGTGGGCCTCCCAGAGACAGTGAGATTTAGGCAAGTGTTGAAGGAACTGATGGAGGGAGCCGGGAGGCTGTCTAGGGAAGAGACTTCCAGGCAGAAAAGTCTTCTAGAGCAAAGACCCTGAGCATCTGATGGGGCCCATGGGTCGGGGATGACAGGAAGAGCGCCAGCGCAGTGGAGGGAGGGCCCGGGGTTGCAGGAGACAGGTGGGGAGGGGGCAGATGCTGTGGGCCCCTCGGGAGTGCAGCAAGCCTGCCAGCAAAAGGAAGCAGGAGAACTGGAGAAAGGGGACAGGACAGAGGTGGGAGGGCTGCGCATATCCCTCCATCCTTCCTGCGCAGACCACCCAGTCTTTGGTGGGCCCCCATCTTACTGAGGGCTGGCCTTGCTTTTGGCCTCTAAGTCATCTTTGGAAACTGTTTTGACCCTGAGTAAAAAGTTTTTGCTTCATTCAGTATTGTCAAGTTAAATTCTGATATGCAGCCACCTCCCTCACCCCTGCCCAATTCAAAAGCAGCTTTGCTACCCACTGTTAACTGTAAATCTGGGTAAAGTTTCCTTCAAAAAGACAGACGAGGGGCTTTTGCTTTGACTCTAGCCTTTTGCCTTTTCCCCTGCAGACCGGAGCTCTAGGGAACAAATCCTAGTTACCAAGTGGAGACTCTGGTATATTCAGAGGCTTGATGGAAGTGACTGTGGGTAGAGGTGGCTGTCAGTGGGGCATTCGCATTTGCGGGAACTTTCTTGCGTCCCCAGTGATAGGAGAACCATTGCTGGTCCGCCTCTCTGGGCCTTTCAGGCTGAGACCCTTTGCAGGAGCTTCTAGGGAGGAAGCCAGACTGCTTGGTCAACAGAAGGCACTTAGTAGATAGATGCTGACTCCGATCCACCCTGCACAAGGCACCGGGCTGGCCCACGTAAACGTTTCGGTGATTGCCCTTTGCCCTCTCATCTCTGCTCCCACCCCAGACCAAGCCAGCGGTAGCACCACTGACTGGACCTACAACCAGGGCATCAAGTACTCCTTCACCTTTGAGCTCCGGGACACTGGGCGCTATGGCTTCCTGCTGCCAGCCTCCCAGATTATCCCCTCGGCCCAGGAGACGTGGCTGGGGCTTCAGGCCATCATGGAGCACACCGCGACTCACCCCTACTGACCTGGCCCTTGAATTCTCTCCTGCTCCTCCTCTTTGGCCCCACCCAGGCAACCAAATAAAGTTTGAGTGTACATGGAACAGAATCTTGGAGCTCCTGTGTGGGAACGCATGTGGCGCATCTGCCCTTCCGGATGGGGCAGAAATGACTGAGTTCCTGCAGCCTCACTGGAAATGTGTGGGTGGCTGGTCTAGATGACCCCTAGGTTCCCCTGTATTCCAGGGTCCTGTGAAGCTGTATCTAAGTGGCATCCGTTTTGATTAGAGCACCCCGAGCTCAGCTCATCAGTGGGACGATCTGTTAATACCTTAGTAGCAAGCAGCAGCCACAGCTGCTAACCAAATGCCTGGCACCCTGCAGCGGCGAGGAATTCAGCCTGTACAGTAAGTCTAGCTGGTTGGATCCATTCATGTACAAAAGCAACAACTCTGAGTATGAACTAGAATAATCCTGGTGGCCACTGCATCCCAAATAGACGTTGCAGCCAGGCAAAGCGGATTTCTATAACACAAAAGATGGTCTCCTGCACCTGAATTAAACTGAAAGAAAACAATTCAGTTAAATAGAATAATTTACTGAAGATAAAGAACAAATGCCAATCCTGGGACATTTGATTAATTACAGTATATCATGGAGACTTTGCCTCTAGGGATTGTATTTATTTTTCATTTGCTACATCCTTTCTAGCATCTTTCCGTATCTAGTCTCTCCTTCGTTTCCTGTTCCATCGACCACCACTAGGTATCATTTGCAATTTTTTCTCAAATATTAGGCTCTCCTCTTCATACCTTCCACAGCTCCTAGCATGGGGCTTCTTCCTTTTGGTGTGGTGATTCTGATGGCTGGGAGAGCACTCTCAGCGGCTAGCACAACACAAAGGGTATCTCAACTTTTTTTTCAAAGCAAGAATCTACCTTCTGGCCCTTCCAAATCTCTTAAAGTGTGAATATGGAGCAGGAGGTTACTCTAATGAAGTCCCTGGGAGGTGGGTGCGGGGTGGATCCGTACCTCCCTAAACAAAGGCCACTGTGGGCGGGGCGGGCAGCCTGCCCCCACCTCAGCCAGGTGACCTCACAACGCAGCCAGCTCCAGGGACTGAAGGTCAAATACTCTTTTTTTTTTTTTAAGGGACCACTGGGGAATTTTCATCTTGGGAGTTTTTAAATATTTTTTTTGTTACCAAACATTCTAAAAAAAAGAAAGAATAAGGCTGACTACACATATAGTTTATATAAACTTATACACATGTAAGTTTATGAGACAAGGTAAAATGGTGTTTCAGTCTTTACAGAAAAATGACCTAAAGATTTTATATTCCTTTAAGTTACCTTTGGGGAAACACTTCCTTCCAATCTAAGGAGGTATGATGAAACTCATTTTAACAGCTCCATTCGGGAAAGTAAAAAGCTGATCTAAAATTTTTGGTAAGTTTTTAAAGTTTTTGACTGGAAAGTGAAGAAACACTAGGTTAGCAGGACAATAACATCATTTTACAAAACTGGATTACTTAGACTTCAAGGGTGGAATTACTTAATAGAAAATAAACTGTGTACCCTGATTTGCAGGGACCACTTTGCTTGGCATTCGATCTTCAAAGCCGTCAGCAGTATCGGACATACAGATGGGCCCAATAAATATGTGTTGAATCAATATTCTCCACTTTTACTAATGAACTCATGAATTTTATAATCTGTATATTATAGGCTTATAAATTTTCATATTTACTTATGTAAGTTATTTTGGATCCCTTGAGTTGTAGTTTAGAAAGGAAGGCCCTGAGCAAATAAGAGTCTTAGAAAAGTTGAAAAGACAAGGAGTGAAGCATCAGAATGAAAATTCCAGAAGGGCAAGGAGCGCCTCGTCTTGTTCAATGCAAGCCCTACTGATTGGCCACGTACGTGGCACACAGTAGGTACTTAATAAATGTTGTTAAACAAAGACATGGAAGTTGTTAATACTTTTTTTTTTCATATTTTCAAATGTAGGAAGAGTTTTGTATTTTGTTCGCAGATACATCATTTTTACAAATCTATGGGTAAAACATTTTACTTTATAAATAAGAACCTAAAACTACGAGAGATAATTTTAGAAAATATTGCATCATACGGGAGAAAGCTTTAATAACCTTGAGGGGAAAGGAGCCCTTATAAGTAAAAGGGGTTTAAAAACAACCTAACATTTCAAAAGAAAAAAAATGGCAATTCCTAAAAAAAGAAACAGAAAAAGCCAAAGAAAGTATGAATGATACTGGTCCTCGAGTGATTTTTTTGTATGTCAAAGAAAAACAAATATATTTTTCTCCCATCAGACTGACAAAGAATAAGATGACTGATAAGCCAGTGTTATCACGGGTATGAAGAACCAAGCCCTGTCCTTTACTGCTGATGGGAGGATAAATTTACACCAGTTTCCCAGGGGATAATTTGGCAATATAAATCAAAATTTTCAATGTATTGCTGCTTTGACCCAGAAAGTACACTTGGACGAATTCATTGTGTAAGATATTCAGACAAGTTCAAATGTAACAATAAAAATTTAAATAAAAATGAAAAGAACTAACTAGATACCAGTATTGATACAGATAGCACGTTTACACAATGGAGTATCATGAAGCCCTTGAGGTCTGCGTTGATGTGGAAAAATGCTTGAAAGAAATATGAAGTGCATGCAAGAAATGTGCTAAGTCAGGATTGCGGTGATGGCCGCACAGCTTTGTGAATTTACCAAAAAGTGCTGTGTACTTAAATGGGTGGATTGTATGGTATGTGATTTACACTTCCACACAGTTGTTTAAAAAAATGCTGGTTATAAAGTCGTATGTTAGGTATGAACCTCATTTTTGTTTGAAACATACACACACACTATCCCTGGAAGGATATATTCTCTGATAATAACTGTGGTTACCCTGCGTAGTTGTGGTGGTTTTCCCCCCTTACGCTTTTCTGCATTTCTTGCAATGAATTTTTATAATCAGGAAAAAAAAGAGCCATCTCAAACACGCCGGATAACCTGTGGGTAAAGTTATCTAATATCAACTTATTATCAACATCAAACATCTAAATGGCCATCTTAATCTGTGCTCAGATTCTTTTTTATAATTTGTCTAATTTCTTCTGCTCTGGCATCATGTCTCACCATCTTGCCTAGAACAATGCAATACCGTGTCTTCAGAAAAACTCACATTCCAGATAGTGCTGGAAGCAGCAGTGTTTCGGCCACGGGAAGGGGTGACTCGTGTCCCCCCCATTGGGGGTCATTTCCTAGGCACTGCATGGAGCTCAGATGAAAATCCCCAAGAGCGCTTTCTGCTCACATTCAGTTCCTGGAGCCATCTGGGGAGTTGATTATGCTAATGCCTCTTCTCTGGGACTTCTTAAAAATCTTTATTTTTAAATGAACTCATTTTACTTTTTTCTTAGATAATTACATATGGTTCTCATATATAACGAGTGGCCTGCAGGCTTTTGGTGGTCCGTGAGAGTCCTTCTGGAGGTCCCTTGAATTAACACTCAGATACGTATGTCTAGCTTTCTGGCTTTGGCCTAAAGTTAAAATTGAAATGTCATTGACTACAGTCCAGATGCGACCTCACTGGTCCCTTCTCCAGCGCAGGGCTGTGTATCATCTCGGTAACTGCTGGGCAAGGGCAGGTGGGACTAGGAGCATGTGATGATGTAGAGAGCTTCTTGCTCTAAGGCCTCTGAGGAGAGAAACATCATTCTGTGAATACACTAAGACCCAGGTGCGGCTTACAGGAAATGGACGTGACCAACCGTAACATTCGGATTGGCCAGGTGAAGGAAGAACCCTTAGAAAAAGCACAGAGCACCCATCAAATCTGAAAAACCATCAAAGGGTAATGAATTCTCTCCCAAGCTTTCAGGATCCACATTAATTTGGCAACTCAAACCGTGAGCATCATGTAACAGCCCCAGAGACTGTAACTGCCAAATGTTTATTGCCAAACTAAAAGGAGGAAATTAAGTCTGCTTTACCACAGTAGTGGTGTTCAGGCTCATTTCTAGACGAGTACAGTGGAGTAAGAGCTCTGCTGACACCGACAGAGGCACGAAGGTTTGCTGCCACTTCCTCCCGTGAAACCCAGGCCTGTGGCCGGGAGCCAGTTCACGCAATTTATGTCTCAGCCTAAATCAGAAACATCACCACACAGGAAAGAAAAGATCAGACACAAATCATATCAATACGGTTTATTGAATGAAGAGTTCAGCTTCTCAGGAAAACAGCCTGCTTTTTTTCCTACAGCCTAAATTATGAATAACTATCATTCCTTAAGTGACACCTCATTAGGTATTCATTAATAAACAAAACAAACCTCAGAAAACCTGGGGCACCTGTCTTCAAGATAGGTCACTAGACACAGACAGTGCAAATGTGGAAATACGTATTCCCAGGAGCAGATGTTTCAGTCTCTAATTTCCATCATCATCATTCATGCACACAGAAGAGAAACGCTTTCAGGGGACCTAAGGTGACGAGGAGGGAAGGGAAGCCAAGCCAGCAGTGGAGGGAAAGTTACATTTCTGTTGGTTCATTGGAGGCATCCCCGAGGGAGAGCATACCTGTGCCCAGAATGGGAAGTAGAGAGTGGCTGGACAAACTTGGCTTGGAGCCACAATTCTTGGGCTGGATCCTGGCTTCTTGAACCTTCTAGTTCAGTGACCCAGGATGAGTTGCTTAATTTCCACTCAACCCTCAGTCTCCTTGCCTGAAAATGGGGGCACCTTCCCCATAGGCCTGCTGTGAGAATTAAGCGAGTCAAACCACCCAATGCAGGATCTAGGTACACTACCTAACACACTCTGCAAATGTTCGCTAGTATTATAATCTGGAAATTTTTAAGATTTGAAACAAGAGAAAAAGAACCCACTCTCAGATGGGGATATTGCACTTATGTTTGATGAAGACTACTGTGAGCTGGAGGGGATGGTGAAAACAGGCCCGGTGGACTGCAAAACAGCCAGGGTAATAACACCACCCTGAACAGCTCTCTGGGCGCCCCCTGTAATCTGAAAATCTTAGGGTTGTGAATGCCTTGCCTACAAAAGCAAGATGTACAAGTGGACAAAAGATAACGAACTTTCCGGGTCTCCAGAATGGCAGACCAGCAGAGTGGCCACCACAATGGGCATCCCATCCAGACTTCATCTTGACAGGCTCAGTTGACTGATTCACAAACACTTACCAAAGGTCTCTGTCATATAGTTGGTG
Source organism: Smutsia gigantea (assembly GCA_032199065.1). Lineage (NCBI taxonomy): Eukaryota > Metazoa > Chordata > Mammalia > Pholidota > Manidae > Smutsia > Smutsia gigantea. The sequence continues at coordinate 59,871 of JAVSCE010021997.1, read as the reverse complement.
AGCTTATAGTCAAAGTAGTTTCAAATAGAAGACATATTGCGTCCTTTAAAAAATGCAGTCCATCAGTCAACAGCATTTAATAAGTGGTCTCTGTTTGCCGCACATTTTACCAGGGGCCTCAGGATGTTACACGGGTGAAGAGAATGTGCTTCTGCATTCAGAACAAAGAGCTCCGAGAGTAAAACCATAAGGGGATTGTGGCGTGACAAATATAGTTTTGTAAACACACATAAAAACGTGCGCTGCATCGTGTTCTGTCAGAATTCAATGCTGAAAATTTCCAACATTACATATTTTGTTATAATTGATGTGGGTAACCAATTTAAGAATACCGCAATAACGATTTCAATAATTACTACAGTTCTAGGGAAGTATTACCACTCAAAGGTATTCTGAACACTCTGGAAGCATAGTATGTCTTATTTACTGTCTTTATGGGGAAAATATATTTATTAATTAAAAAATTAATTGAACTACATATAAGCATATCATCATGACCACATAATTAAACTGATGAATTATAATCCATGTTTCTGAGGTTTCTTTAAAAAAAATATCATGGGAGTTGTATCTTTGAAAGAATTATGAAGAAAATAAATGCACATTAAGATACTGAGAACATTTTGGAACTGGGGGAAAAAAGGTTCTTATTAATTATCTTCAGACTAGAGCAAGAAGGGAGGCATGGATTTAAATCCAGGTGGAAGGAAATTAATTATCTCCCCTAAACATGTCAGATACCATAAAGACAGAATCTATAACCAATGTATCACATGACAGAAACAAAAACCAACACAAGAAAAATTACCTACATATTTCTTCCTAGCTGAGGACTCTGATTTCACTTATCTTCCACAAGGGAATTGAGAAAAGAAGGTTTTGTTTTGTTCTGTTTTCTCAGTGAGTAGTAGCCTGAAGTCTTGAATTTTTGTATACTATCAATAGCAGTGCAGAAAAAAAATCCCTTAGCAACTAATGAACAATATTTGTTCTCTTTTAATTCTGGTTTACACCAAGTCCAATATGACTGTGCTGATTCTGATTTTCTACTCCAGGTAAAAAAAATTACTTTTAGGCCATTTGAATCACTCTATACCTTGCAATAGATGAGAGCTGACAGTCTAACAGCCCAGATGTTCTTTTGTTTACGAATGAGTAATGTAACTACTCCCTCCACTCCCTCCCTCCACCATTTCTTGCTCCCTTGCTTCTCTTTTCTTTTGTAAATACATATCCCTTTAAAGCAATGAACTAGTATTATTTAGCCTTTGGCCATCACTATTGCTCAGATGGAGCTGTGGTTGTATGTCAATACAGCACCTTCTGTCTAGGGGGTCACAAGTTCCTTCTGTCCAGGTAGAGGTCAGGCAAGGGCAGCTTGTCCGTCCTTGAAAAACTGGCAAGAAAGTCCTGCTGTAGAGCTGGTTTTTTGAGAAAATAAACAAAATAGATAAACCCCTAGCCAGACTTATCAAGAAAAAAAGTCTACTCACATAAACAGAATCAGATATGAGAAAGGAAAAATCACTATGGACACCACAGAAATACAAAGAATTATTAGAGAATTATATGAAAAATTATATGCTAACAAACTGGATAACTTAGAAGAAACAGAAAACTTTCTAGAAAAATACAACCTTCCAAGGCTGATCCAGATGGAAACAGAAAATCTGAATAGACCAATTACTAGCAAAGAAATTTAACTGTTAATCAAAAAACTTCCTAAGAACAAAACACCTGTACCAGATGGCTTTACCGCTGAATTTTATCAAACATTTAGTGAAGACCTAATCCGCATCCTCCTTAAAGTTTTCCAAAGAGTAGAAGAGGAGGGAATACTTCCAAACTCATTCTACGAGGCCAACATCACTCTAATAGCAAAACCAGGCAAAGACACCACAAAAAAGAAAATTACAGACCAATATCCCTGATGAACACAGATGCAAAAATACTCAACAAAATATTAGCAAGCCAAATTCAAAAATACATCAAAAAGATCATCCATCATGATTAAGTAGGATTTATTCCAGAGATGCAAGGATGGTACAACATTCGAAAATCCATCAACATCAACCACCACATCAACAAAAAGGACAAAAACCACATGATCATCTCCATAGATGCCAAAAAAGCATTTGACAAAATTCAACATCCATTCATGATAAAAACTCTCAACCAAATGGGTATAGAGGGCAAGTACCTCAACATAGTAAAGGCCATATATGACAAACCCACAGCCAACATTATACTTAACAGCAAGAAGCTGAAAGCTTTTCCTTTAAGATCGGGAACAAGACAAGGATGCCCACTCTCCCCACCTCTATTCAACATAGTACTGGAGGTCCTAGCCACAGCAATCAGACAACACAAAGAAATAAAAGGCATTGGGATTGGCAGGGAAGAAGTTAAACTGTCCCTGTTTGCAGATGACATGATATTGTACATAAAAAACCCTAAAGAATCCACTCCAAAACTACTTGATCTAATATCTGAATTCAGCAAAGTTGTAGGATACAAAATTAATACGCAGAAATCTGTGGCATTCCTATACACTAACAATGAACTGGCAGAGAGAGAAATCAGGAAAACAATTCCATTCACAGTTGTATCAAAAAGAATAAAATACCTAGGAATAAATCTAACCAAGAAAGTGAAAGACCTATACTCTGAAAACTACAAGACACTCATGAGAGAAATTAAAGAAGATACAGAAACACATCCATGCTCATGGATAGGAAGAATTAATATTGTCAAATGGCCATCCTGCCTAAAGCAATCTACAGATCCAATGCAATTCCTATCAAAATACCAACAGCATTCTTCAACGAACTAGAGAAAATCATTCTAAAATTCATATGGAATGACAAAAGACACCGAATAACCAAAGCTATCCTGAGAAGGAAGAATAAAGCTGGGGGGATTATGCTCCCCAACTTCAAGCTCTACTACAAAGCCACAGTAACCAAGACAATTTGATACTGGCACAAGAACAGACCCACAGACCAATGGAACAGACTAGAGAGCCCAGATATAAACCCAAGCATATATGGTCAATTAGTATATGATAAAGGAGCCATGGACATACAATGGGGAAATGACAGCCTCTTCAACAGCTGGTGTTGGACAAACTGGACAGTTACATGCAAGAGAATGAAACTGGATTATTGTTTAACCCCATACACAAAAGTAAACTTGAAATGGATAAAAAACCTGAATGTAAGTCATGAAACCATAAAACTCTTAGAAGACAACATAGGCAAAAATCTCCTGAATATAAGCCTGAGCAACTTCTTCCTGAACGCATCTCCTAGAGCAAGAGAAACAAAAACAAAAATGAACTCATGGGACTACTTCAAACTAAAAAGTTTCTGTATGGCAAAGGACACCATCAATAGAACAAAAAGGCATCCTACAGTATGGGAGAATATATTTGTAAATGACATATCTGACAAGGGGTTAACATCCAAAATATATAAAGAACTCACACGCCTCAACACCCAAAAGGCAAATAACCCAATTAAAAAATGGGCAGAGGATATGAAGAGACAGTTCTCCAAAGAAGAAATTCAGATGGCCAACAGACACATGAAAAGATGCTCCACATCACTAATCATCAGGGAAATTCAAATTGAAACCACAAGGAGATATCACCTCACACCACTAAGGATGTCCAGCATCGAAAAGACTGAGAACAACAAATGCTGGTGAGGATGCGGAGAAAGGGGAACCCTCCTACATTGCTGGTGGGAACGTAAGCTAGTTCAACCATTGTGGAAAGCAATATGGAGGTTCCTCAAAAAACTAAAAATAGAAATACCATTTGACCTGGGAATCCCACTCCTCGGAATTTACCCAAAGAATACAACTTTTATTGCAGCACTATTTACAATAGCCAAGATATGGAGGCAACCTGAGTTGATGAATGGTTAAAGACGAGGTGGTACATATACACAATGGAATACTATTCAGCCATAAGAAAGAAACAAATCCTAATTTGCAACAACATGGATGGAGCTGGAGGATATTATGCTCAGCGAAATAAGCCAGGTGGAGAAAAACAAGTGCCAAATGATTTCCCTCATTTGTGGAGTATAACAACGAAGCAAAACTGAAGGAACAAAATAGCAGCAGACTCACAGACTCCAAGAAAGGATTAGTGGTTACCAAAGGGGAGGGGTGGGGGAGGGGTGGGGGAGGGCGGGTGAGGAGGGAGGGAGAAGGGGATTGAGGGGTATTATGTTTAGTATACATGGTGTGGGGGATCATGGGGAAAACAGTGTAGCACAGAGATGGCAAACAGTGAATCTGTGCATCTTACTGCACTGATGGACAGTGACTGCATTGGCGTATGGGGGGGGACTTGATAACATGGGTAAATGTAGTAACCACATTGTGTTTTCATGTGAAACCTTCATAAGAGTGTATATCAATAATATCTTAATAAAAAAAATTAAAAAAAAGAAAGTCCTGCTGTAAATGTGTGAAGGTGACAATCAGTCCCTGCCTGAGAACGAGGAGAAACTCAGGACCTCAGTCTCGAGAGCTAAGGGTCTTTGCCCTCATTGGAATGCTTTCCTGATTTATTTACGCAAAGAATGTATGCCTTCCTGGGAGATGCAGCAAAGAGAGGTACTCTTTCAAATCACCCCAGTCTCATGTGGCTCCCCTAAATCATTCCAACAGAGAGAATTTGGCATATCTCAGCATATTAACAGCAAACAACAAAGTAATAACTATGTATTTTAATTTTCAGCACTCATAATTGCACAGAGTATCTCAATCACTTAAATAATACATGTCAATTAGTCTAATGAAGAAACTAGTAAAGCAGAACATTCAAAGCAATACCTTGAACATATAAAAACTGAGCTTGACATTTAATGCACAAAGTGCAGAATCAGAACAGGTCTTTGAAGAGTAATTATTTAAAATTCTTACCAACATGGCACAGCCCTATGGAGAAACACACGAAAATTCAACCTGTCAGATCTCTCAGCCAAATAAACGCACAGCACTTCTAACAGGTCTACTAAACTGACTTCCCACATATATGCAGTAGTTTCTAACCACTGGTGTTGTTTGGTGATGACAATGTAGAACAGAATAAAGGGGAACTACCATTTACTTTCAAAAATAGAATGGGGAGGGGAAAGCTGAACTCCTGACCAGTCAACTTTAAAATGGCATAACCAGAACTTTGTTAAGAAAGACATTTTTTTTCTTAAAAATGTGCATGTGTTAAAAATGGCTGAAATCTTGTCCATGCTAGGGGAAAGTTTAGTGTGGAAAAATTTGCACTAAGAAAAAAATCTATGCTGTAAAGAAAATAAAAAGCCCGAGCATTTTGGCATCAGCAAAAAGCTGAACCAAGTTCTCAGGCAATAAATTTGTGGGGAAACATGACAGGCTCCTCATTAAAGCTATGTGTACATTGGCTGAATTTTATACAAGATTCTTGAATGTTGTAGAGAATTGGGGATGGCTTGACATCTGAACAATGTCCCTGGGTTTGTTTGATTTCTAAAGCATTGAATATGTTGCACTTTGGAAATCAAGTAGAGAATAAACACACTGAAACACTACTAGGCTGAATCTGAAAGTTATTTTTCCATGTGTCTCTGTGACATATTTACTACCTTTATTTCTCTTAAATCACAGTCCCCATGCTAGAAATACTGCGGTACTTTTCTTTTTTTTCTTTTGGTGGCGAGAAAATAGTCCTTTTACGGCAACTCTTACCCTGCGGTGGCAGCGGTGACCACCTAAGGACAGGCAATTTTCAGTTGGCTTTTCTGAAGCCGGTTGCCATGACAAACAGCACAATTTATTCCTTGGCCCTTGTCACAGCTACAGATCACCGACCATAAAAATTAACAAGGCTTTTTTCCTTTTCCTGATGATTTCAGAGTTCCTCATCCTTACCTGAGGTCTTTTGTTCACCCAATTAAAGGGAATGAATGTCAGTCATCTAGCAATTCAATTAATGCTGATTCAAAATTCTGGCCCAAACCAGAATCTATAATCACAACCTCCTAATCACAGCTCAGTCATGAGAATGAAAAGTAAGCAGGAAATTGCCGTAATTACTCAATTAGACTAATACTGTATTTTTAAGCCAGAGCTTAAGGGGCTGTCAGCTCTGACAAAGGACCCTGGAGTCATCTTCACCCGTGTGCATGCAGCTGCCCAGTTAAAGCCGATGTTTTCAAGTGGCCATAAATTCTACCCATCTCAGAAAAACGGAGGAGATGGGTAATGGAAATTTACAATTGATAAACCAACTATAAGTGAGGGACAGCTCCAGGGGCCTCCATGGCTCTCAGCCCTGTGCTCTACAATGGACGGGGCTTTCCTGGGAGGGACCCTCGGCCCTGTGCGGAGGCAGCTGAGCACACGTCACCATGGATGCTGCCTCCAGGAAGACATCTAGTGAGGAGAGGCAAGTGTGAGGATTCAGGAAGTGTGAGAGCTGCTCTACAGAATAGCAAAATTGAGCTGTGCTCAAGGTACCAGTCTCTGAGCTCCCAACAGAGCCTGCAGCGGGTGCTGGGAGAAGAGCTCCTCAGCCAGTGGGCCCACACCTGGTGGGGGCTGGGAGCGGCTGAAAGCGAGGAAGGACTCATCCGAAGCCCCTGGCAGCCTCTCAGGCTGCAGAGCCCACCTGGAGAACCTTCGTGAACCACGAACAGCGAGTGAAAAGGAGCTGGTTGGGAAGAACACACCAGATGTGACTTCAGTATTTACACAACAGCGTAGGATATAGAACAAAACAAGCTGGACTTTGTTTAAAAGAAAAAAAAAAAAAGAAAAAAACAGCCTACAAAAATTAGACTCTTTTTTTTCTACTCAGTTTCAGAGACTTAAATATTCTGTAAACAATAGGGAGGACGCTAGAGCCTGTCATGCCTCTGGTTTTTGTAAAACTCGTTGCCGAGTGGTGTGGAAGAGGAGCTGGAGACAGGAAGAGGGCCTATCACGCAGGTCCTGGGCTTGCCTCTGCAGCAGTTTCTGAAAATGACCAGTGTGGGAACTGTTCAGAGGTTCCGAAAGGCAAAACACATTTATTTGACTAAGACTGACAAAGTCTTTACTTCCAGGGCTTGCCTTGCAGGCGGCCACTGCCCAGTGCACGGGCGTTCGTGGGGCCGCCGGGGCCTCCGGCAGGCAGGTGTGGTCCGCTGTGTGCCCCTGGAACCTTGGAGTCTCTTCTACAGGCATTAGCCTGGCTCGGCCGGCCTGAAGGGAGCAAGAAAGCAGGGAGCAGAGTGCAAGAATGATTCCTGGGACAATGTGCCAAGTATACTTTTAAACTAATGAAGTCCTCTGGTATAACCACTTTTAAGCTAAGGACGTCCTGTTTGGCATCTACTTCAGGCTAAAACCTACTCTTCATCCTTGAGAAGGACTTGGTGGGGAGGGGGCCAGGAATGAAAGGACATTCAGATAGCTCTTTTTCCTTCCTATCCATTTTCCCCAACGAACCCAGCCTGTCCTTCATTCTCTCTTGGTAGAGAAAGGTACAGGAGCGTTTAGAGGAAAGAGAAAGGAGTATGCCAAAGGGAAGGTCCGAAGTGGTTTAAATGCACCCAGAAGTAGCAAAAGGAAACAAACTTTCCAAGAGGGAATCTGAATGCCTAAGCTTAGCCTCTCAGCTCTGCCTAAGATACACAATTTATTTGACTGATAAATTCTCATCTCTTTCTATGTCTGAGTGCAATACCTCATTCTTCCCACAATCTGGGTCACCTCCACTTGTTGTCACCCTCCCCACATAGCACCTGCAGTCCCCATCCCCTGAAAATATTTCTTAAGATTCTGAACGTATTATAAGAGATGTAGCTTTTCATAGGATGGTGATGTTCAAAGCTGCAAATCTCCAGCTCTACAGAGTGCAGTCTCACAAGATCAAAGTATCTTACTAGGATTGTCTGTAGGACCCTGATCCTCTTCCAGGTAATATTCTATCTTTTTTAAGTCTTCTGGGGTAAATCTCCATTTATTCTCAGCTGGTGAGGGTGGCACTTTGGGGCTGGATCGTTTCCGGGCAGAACCAGGAGGAAGGGCCTGCTGGCAAGATGCTGGCAGGGAACCTGTAATCAGTCCTTCCGGGAATTTCTGAGATAAGACTTTCAGACCTAGGTGTGGAAGATCATCAGAAAAAGCAGCATTAACACAGGGACGCTAAGGCAAGACCTGGAAAGGAACCAGCAAGTCTTCTAATCTTTGGTCTCCAACTCGAGGCCAACACAAGGACATAAAATCTTTTGTAAATGCTTCACTATTAAGTAAATTACACCAGAAAATATCAGTTGTTACATGAGATTCTGAAAACTCTGCCAGAATCCTTCTGCTCAAACCTTTAGCATTAAGGCTTTCTTACAAGGCCCTACAGCAACATCGTTATTTCAGGAATTAAGAACAATGAACATGTGCTGATGGAGCTAACAGAAGTTTCACATAACTCCTGTTTCCTTTCAGCCGGTGTTATTTCCCTCTTTCCAGAATACTAAATTCTGAGCATGGAGAGGAAAAAGGTGATGGGGGTGGGGTTGAAGGACATGCTCCAAATATCTGCCTTTTAAGTCCTAAGCAGAATACAGTCCGGCTCACCTCCGGAGAGCATGAAGAGGTTTTCAAATCCCCGCTCGCACATGGTGGTGGCCGCCTGGCTGGCGAGTCTCTCATCGTCATCGTACAGAATGATGATTTTGCCATGGGCATTTTTCTAAGAGTCAGATGAGTTAAGGTTTGACCACACTGAGATAATGCCCCTACACTCTAAAGAAACCCCCAAGGAACAAAGAACTGTGAAGGTTTGCCTTTCTGAGTTGAGGGGCCATTGGGCGGCCCCACTCTTTACCTGTCAAACTAGCAATTACTGGATTTTCTGCTGTCATGGAAGCCAAACGACCTGGTATTCTTTGCTTTATAAACTAATATTACCATGATCCAACACAGCACATTTATACCCTTTATACCCTTTAGCTCTTTTATCTTTACAAACCTGGAAAGTATTACAATCTTTATTTTACAGATGAGGAAATAGAAAAACTTTTATGTCCAATGTGTCCACTGCAGTCTTAATTATAATAGTGAAAAAATGGAAACCACCAGAAGTCCAACAGTGGGGAATGGTTTAGTAAATTATACTAAATCTGAAGATGAGGCAGTATATTGCATCAGAATGCAGTTTATAAAGAGCTGGTGGTAGCATGGGGAAGTACAGAGTATTATGAAGTGAGGGAAAGCAAGATACCAAATTATATGCACAGTATTATTGCTACTTTCTTAAAAAGAACACAGAAAACACCCTGGAATAAAAGACACAAAAACACATAGTAAGAGTTGTTCAATTGTGTGATTACTAGAGATTTCAATTCTACTTGTTATATTTTAGAGTACTTTTTTTTGCCCATTTATTTATTTATACAATTTATTTTGGTATCATTAATTTACAATTACATGTGCAATATTACAGTTATTAAACTACCCCTTCATCAGGTCCCCACCACCAACCCCATTACAGTCACTGTCCATCAGCGTAGTGAGATGCTATAGATTCACTACTTGTCTTCTCTGAGTTGTACAGCCCTCCCCGTGCCCCCCCAACATTACGTTTGCTAATCATAATGCCCCTTTTTCCCCCTTGTCCCTCCCTTCCCATCCATCCTCCCCAGTCCCTTTCCCTTTGGTAACTATTAGTCCATTCTTGGGTTCTGTGAGTCTGCTGCTGTTTTGTTCCTTCAGTATTTTTTTTTTGTTCTTATACTCCACATATGACTGAAATCATTTGATATTTGTCTTTTTCGGCTTGGCTTATTTCACTGAGCATAATACCCTCTAGCTCCATCCATGTTGTTGCAAATGGTAGGATTTGTTTTCTTCTTATGGCTGAATAATGTTACATTGTGTATATGTACCACCTGTTCTGTATCCATTCATCTACTGATGGACACTTAGGTTGCTTCCATTTCTTGGCTATTGTAAATAGTGCTGCGATAAACATAGGGGTGCATCTGTCTTTTTTAAACTGGGCTGCTGTAGTCTTAGGGTAAATTCCTAGGAGTGGAGTTCCTGGGTCAAATGGTATTTCTATTTTGAGTTTTTTGAGGAACCTCCATACTGCTTTCCACAATGGTTGAACTAATTCGCATTCCCACCAGCAGCGTAGGAGGGTTCCCTTTTCTCCACATCCTCGCCAACATTTGTTGTTGTTTGTGTTTTGGATGTTGGCCATCCTCACTGGTGTGAAGTGGTATCTTATTGTGGTTTTAATCTGCATTTCTCTGATGATTAGCGATGTGGAGCATCTTTTCATGTGCCTGTTGGGCATCTGAATTTCTTCTTTGGAGAAGTGTCTATTCACGTCCTCTGCCCATTTCTTAATTGGATTATTTGCTTTTTGTTTGTTAAGGTATGTGAGTTCTTTATATATTTTGAATGTCAACCCTTTATCATACACGTCATTTATGAATATATTCTCCAAAACTGTAGGATGTCTTTTTGTTCTATTGATGGTGTCCTTTGCTTTACAGAAGCTTTTCAGCTTGATATAGTCCCACTTGTTCATTTTTGTTTTTGTTTCCCTTGCCTGGGGAGATATGTTCATGAAGAAGTCACTCATGTTTATGTCCAAGAGATTTTTGCCTATGTTTTTTTTCTAAGAGTTTTATGGTTTCATGACTTACATTCAGGTCTTTGATCCACCTTGAGTTTACCTTTTTGTATGGGGTTAAACAATACTCCAGTTTCATTCTCTTACATGTAGGTGTCCAGTTTTTCCAAAACCAGCTGCTGAAGAGGCTGTCATCTCCCCATTGTATATCCAAGGCTCCTTTATCAAATATTAATTGACTGTACATATTTGCGTTAATGTTTGGATTTTCTATTCTGTTCCACTGGTCTGTGGGTCTGTTTTTGTGCCAATACCAAATTGTCTTGATTACTGTGGCTTTGCAGTAGAGCTTGAAGTCAGGGAGCGTAATTCCCTGTTTTATTCCTCCTTCTCAGGATTGCTTTGGCTATTCGGGGTCTTTTGTGGTTCCATATGAATTTTAGAATTATTTGTTCCAGTTCATTGAAGAAAGCTGTTGGTAGTTTGATAGGGATTGCGTTGAATCTGTACATTGCTTTAGGTAGTATAGCCATTTTGACAATATTTATTCTTCCTAGCCAAGAGCATGGGATGCATTTCCATTGGTTAGTGTCCTCTTTAATTTCTCTTAGGAGTGTCTTGTAGTTTTCAGAGTACAGGTCTTTCACTTCCTTCGTTAGGTTTATTCCTAGGTATTTTATTCTTTTTGATGCAATTGTGAATGGAATTGCTTTTCTGATTTCTCTTTCTGTTAGTTCATCATTAGTGTGTAGGAAAGCAACAGATTTCTGTGTGTTAATTTTGTATCCTGCAAGTTTGCTGAATTCAGATATTAGTTCTAGTAGTTTTGGAGTGGAGTCTTCAGGGTTTTTTATGTACAGTATCATGTCACCTGCAAATAGTGACAATTTGACTTCTTCTTTACCAATCTGGATGCCTTGTATGTCTTTGTTTTGTCTGATTGCCGTGGCTAGGACCTCCAGTACTATGTTGAATAACAGTGGAGAGAGTGGGCATCACTGTCTTGTTCCCGATCTTAGATGAAAAACTTTCAGCTTCTCGCTGTTAAGTATGATGTTAGCTGGGAGTTTTTCATATATGACCTTTATGATGTTGAGGTACTTGCCGTCTATACCCATTTTGTTGAGAGTTTTAATCATGAATGAACGCTGAATTTTGTCAAATGCTTTTTCAGCATCTATGGAGATGGTCATGTGGTTTTTGTTCTTCTTTTTGTTGATGTGGTGGATGATGTTGATGGATTTTCGAATGTTGTACCATCCTTGCATCCCTGGGTTGAATCCCACTTAATCATGGTGTATGATCCTCTTGATGTATTTTTGAATTCGGTTTGCTAATATTTTGTTGAGTATTTTTGCATCTACGTTCATCAGGGATATTGGTCTGTAATTTTCTTTTTTGGTGAGGTCTTTGCCAGGTTTTGGTATGAGAGTGATGCTGGCTTCATAGAATGAGTTTGGAAGTATTCCCTCCTCTTCTATTTTTTGAAAAACTTTAAGGAGAATGGGTGTTATTTCTTCTCTATATATCTGGTAGAATTCAGAGGTGAATCCATCAGGTCCGGCGGTTTTGTTCTTGGGTAGTTTTTTGATTACTGATTCAATTTTGTTGTTGGAGATTGGTCTGTTTAGTATTTCTGTTTCTTGCTTGGTCAGTCTTGGAAGGTTGTATTTTTCTAAGAAGTTGTCCATTTCTTCTATGTTTTCCAGCTTGTTAGCATATAGATTCTCATAATATTCTCTTGTAATTCTTTGTATTTCTGTGGGGTCCGTCGTGATTTTTCCTTTCTCATTTCTGATTGTGTTTATGTGTGTAGATTCTCTTTTTCTCTTAATGAGTCTGGCTAGGGTTTATCTATTTTGTTTATTTTTTCAAAGAACCAGCTCTTGGTTTCATTGATTTTTTCTATTGTTTTATTCTTGTCAATTTTATTTATTTCTTCTCTAATCTTTATTATGTCCCTCCTTCTGGTGACTTTGGGCCTCATTTGTTCTTCTTTTTCCAATTTCAGTAATTGTGTCTTTAGACTATTCATTTGGGAATGTTCTTCCTTCTTTAAATTGGCCTGGATTGCAGTATACTTTCCTCTTACAACTACGTTGGCTGCGTCCCACAGAAGTTGTGGCTTTGTGTTGTTGTTGTCATTAGTCTCCATATATTCTTTGATCTCTGTTTTGATTTGGTCGTCAACCCATTGATTAATTAGGAGAATGTTGTTAAGTCTCCATGTGTTTGTGAGCCTTTTTGTTTTCTTTCTAAAATTTATTTCTAGTTTTATACCTTTGTGATCTGAGAAGTTGGTTGGTAGGATTTCAATATTTTTGAATTTACTGCGGTTCTTTTTGTGGCCTAGTATGTGGTCTATTCTGGAAAATGTTCCATGTGCACTTGAGAAGAATGTGTATCCTGCTGCTTTTGGGTGTAGAGTTCTGTAGATGTCTGTTAGGTCCATCTGTTCTAGTGTGTTGTTCAGTGCCTCTGTGTTTTTACTTATTTTCTGTCTGGTTGATCTGTCCTCTGGAGTGAGTGGTGTGTTGAAGTCTCCTAAGATGAATGCATTGCTGTCTATTTCTCCTTTAATTCTGTTATTATTTGTCTCACATATGCTGGCGCTCCTGTGTTGGGTGCATATATATTTATAATGGTTATATCTTCTTGTTGGACTGACCCCTTTATCATTATGTAATGTCCTTCTTTATCTTTTGCTACTTTCTTCGTTTTGAAGTCTATTTTGTCTGATACAAGTACTGCAACACCTGCATTTTTCTCTTTGTTGTTTGCATGAAATATCTTTTTCCATCCCTTCACTTTTAGTCTGTGTGTATCTCTGGGTTTGAGGTGAGTCTCTTGTAAGCAGCATATAGATGGGTCTTGCTTTTTTATCCATTCTGTTACTCTGTCTTTTGATTGGTGCATTCATTCCATTTACATTTAGGGTGATTATCGATAGATATGTACTTATTGCCATTGCTGGCTTTAGATTCGTGGTTACCAAAGGTTCAAGGGTTCCCTCTTTACTATCTAACAATCTAACTTAACTTTCTTGTTAAGTTATTGTAAACACAGTCTGATGTTTCTTCATTTCTCTCCCTTCTTATTCTTCCTCCTCCTTTCTTTATATAGTAGGTGTTTTATTCTTTGCCTTTAGTTAGTATTTGGATGGTCTGCTTTCTTTGCTATGATTTTATTTTCTCTGGTGACATCTTTTTAGCCTTTATGGGTGCTTCCCTCTAGAGCAGTCCATTTAAGATATCCTGTAGTGGTGGTTTATGAGACCAAACTCTCTCAACTTTTGTTTGTCTCGAAATTGTTTAATCACTCCGTCATATTTAAATGATAATCGTGCTGGATACAATATTCTTGGTTCGAGGCCCTTCTGTTTCATAACATTAAATATATCATGCCATTCTCTTCTGACCTGTAAGGTTTCTGTTGTGAAGTCTGATGATTGTCTGATGGGTTTTCCTTTGTAGGTGATCTTTTTTCTCTCTCTAGCTGCCTTTAATACTCTGTCTTTATCTTTGATCTTTGCCATCTTAATTATTATGTGTCTTGGTGTTGTCTTCCTTGGGTCCCTTGTGTTGGGAGATCTATGAGCTTCGGTGGACTGCGAGACTACTTCCTTCCCCAGCGAGGGAAAGTTTTCAGCATTATTTCTTCAAAGACACTTTCTATCCCTTTTTCTCTCTCTTCTTCCTCTGGTACTCCTATAATGCGAATATTGTTCCGTTTGGATTGGTCACACAGTTCTCTTAATATTCTTTCATTCCTAGAAATCCTTTTATCTCTCTCTGCCTTAGTTTCCCTGTATTCCTGTTCTCTGATTTCTATTCCATTAACAGTCTCTTGCATCTCATCCAGTCTGCTGTTAAGCCCATCGATCGCTTGTCTGATTTCTGCATTGTCCTTCCTCACTTCCCTCACTTCCTCCCTCAGCTCTTGCACATTTCTCTGTAGGTTATGACTTTTATTCTTAATTCTTTTTCAAGAAGACTGTGCATTTCCATCCCTTCAGGCTCCCTCTCTGGGGTTGTCTGATTGATTTTAGTCTGAGCAATATTCCTCTGTCTTTTCATGGCTATAGAAGTGGTCGCTGGTAGTTGCCTTGTATGTCAGCTGGGCTCTTTAAGACTTTAAAAAGAGAAAAAAAAATAAAAAAATAAAGTAAGAAAGAAAAAAAAAGAAGGAAAGAAAAAACAAAAAACAAAACAAAACAAAACAAAAACGGCTACTGGGAGTAGATTCTGTGGGGATGCTGTGGGTGGCGCTGTTGCCCCACTATTCCGCAGCCGTGGCCACGCCGCTCCGCAGGGCCCTTTATAGCTCTGGCCAGGGTGGGAACGAATGGGAGGCTGTTGATCTCAGTGAGAAGTCTAAGTGCGGCCACGCTTTCCCAGTCGCTATCTAAGGGGTCCGAAACACCCCAGGACTCCCAGCCTGCTGGGCTTAGTGTGCCAAGGCAATCCGGCTCCTCCGCTGGGCTCCTGTCTCTTTAAGACTGCTGAAGAAAGCGCGCGCTTTTCTTTTTTTTTTTCCTTCCCAGGAGCCGGCTGCAAGCACCCTGGCATGTTTCCCACTCAGATCCTGCACCCTCTGTCTCTCCAATCTCCGCTACACCGCGCTATGTGTGTCAGCGCTCCCCGCGCAGATCACCAGGGCTGGTTATTTCGCAGGGTGTACTTCCACTCCCTCCTGCCTCTGAATCCTCTCCTCCCGCTGGTGCGCTGGAGTGGGTGAGTGCTCGGGTCCCGCCGGGTCGCAGCTCCGTATCTTACCCGCCTCTAGGGGTGCTGAGTCCTCTCGGGTGCAGCTAGCTGCACGCTGTGTGGTTTCCTGTGTATTCTGGTCTCTCTTTTAGGAATAGTTGTATTTGCTGTATTTTCGTAGATAAATATAGTGGTGGGACGAGATTTCTGCCACCCTGCTCACGCCGCTATCTTCCCAGAAGTCTAGAGTATTTTCTTATATGATTTTTACGAACAAAAAAAGTTAAAATTTTTGTAAGAAAAAAAATTTTTAATAGAAAGAAAACATTTACTGCTTAAGTTATACTGGGAAAACTTTCTGTGGAGAAAAAGTCTTAGGATTATGATTGGACCCCAACTTTTAACCTAAAAAAAAATGTTTTTGGCTGTCTGCAGGATGGCTTGGAAGCATCTGCTTTGTCAGGATCCTCAGCAACAGCTAAGAATCCAAATTCTAAGATATGTGAAGTAAGCTAATTAATATAAAAGGTCCTTCATAGAATTTTTGTCTAGGAGCATGCATGACTCATGGTAAGTTTGGTTCTTATAATCCTCATACCACCCAACTCCTTAAAATGAAACAAAGGATACATATTCAAGAATATCATTTGAATAAGGGTTCATTGTTCTAGACAGAGTTGCAATTGGATAACTGTAAGCTGCAAAGAGAAGAAAAAGCTTAGGAAGTATGTAGCTCCCAGTACAACTTGGCACCAATTCCCAGCTGGTTTAAAGTTTAAGAGTTAAAAGAAATACATTTTCAAAATCAATGAGCCATAAACCTAAATACTTTTGTGAAAGAAAAGAAACAGGACACTAGGAACAAAATAGGAAGCTTCTCCCCACTGTTTGACACTTAGCACTGGGCCCCCTGAGCCACTGGAGAACATTACTAGCCTCTCTCCGAGCATAATGGTAGAGCCAACCTACAGGTTCCCACTAACATACATGGTTTCCTAAACTGCTGGCCATGGGATGTGGTTTAAGCCTGGCTGCACTCAAGAGTGGGCTCTGTTCTTGGGAGGGAGACACTGTAAAGCCTTCTCTCTTACCTCCAACAATGTGGCACTGCTGGTAGGAGTCTCTGTCTCGCACGTCTAGCAGCAGGAAGGGGCAGTCGGGATACGGTTTGTCTTTGGTGTCTGGCTCGGCCTTCTTCACTAGCCCTTTGTCTAGATCCAGTTCCCCAACACCACTGATGACGCTGCAAGTGAAAAAGTAGGTCAGCACAAACTATTCAGGGGCTGGTGGCTTAAAAGTCAAATGCATTTCTTCAGAATATCAAGAGAGTGCTCAGTGTCTTTTCAAAAGACACTTCAGAGAAAAAGGAAAATGGATATGGTGTCTCAGTTCTGCCTCTGAATGCGAGATTCAATGGATTCCTATTCTGTTACACTGGACCCCAAGGATCCATGTGTCCATGCTTACCTTCAGAGAATGCATGTTAGGCCACTAGCATGGCTGGGGGGCTAGAAACTGTAGACCACATGCTGCCTCCAGCAACAGGGCAGCATTCAGAGAAAGAAAGAGGTGAACAGTTAATCCAGTGGAATTTCGGGGAGTGTAAGAAAGCAGAGCAAAAGGGGAAAGAATCAGGTTGCTAGGACAGGAAAAATGAAGGCATTCTGATGTATATTATATGTAATATAAAGTAACAGCAATGTACTAATATATTTCATATACTTATACATTGACCTATCTGATACAGATTTTGAACCTAATGTTTTCAATAGTTATCTGTCCTTCCATTTTATAGGTTACAGTTTTGAGGCTGAAGGGGCTTTAGATTTGGTGGCATTCATGTAATGAGACAGAGGAAAAACTAGGATTAACATGAGGGAGTTTCCCACTGACAGTTCTAAAATCATAAAATCACTAAAATTGGTCATCATATTTATATTGTAGGCAAAGTGTGGTGAAAACATGAATCAGGAGTAGGAAGAGTAGGTGTTATAAACAAAATGGCAAGCAGTGAAATTCTGTATTGGAATAAGAAGATGATTACTTTCTAGAAAATATGAAGACATATATGTCAAACCACAGATCAGCATGCAGCAATACTTCCTTCCCCATCACAGCAAGGCAAATTCTGCATTTAAATCCAATAAACACTGTATCTGTATGCCATATAGTGCATATTTTGAGCCAAAGGAGAAGACGTCTATTTCATACGAAACTGCATCCTCCAAGAAGTCTTGGTCTGTCTTATCCTGAATGCAGTTTTAGAGTCCTTGCACAAAAGTAGTTAGAAAATAATAATGGTGGCACTGATGATAGCAATTCTTTCTCTAGTAGAACTAGTTTCTTTAGCATCGTTTTCCCAATAGAGGGATAGATAGGTGCCGAAAATCAGCACTGTCTTAAAATCAACACTTAGCGTTTGTGAGATACTGGTGCATCACCATCATCAGTGGGATAAGAGGGGCCGATCACATGCAGCAGGAGAACTGGCGCCAAGGGCTGCTTCCAAGCTCCTCTGCACCTATTCGGTGTCAGAACACTACGTGTAGTACTCTATTTATCTTCTGATTCTAGACAGGGTAATTATAAACTGCAGCAGACAGAAAAGGGAGGGAAACCATACTCTCTGAGTCAGAAAGACATTAGTTGTAAAGCTAAATCCTAACAGCAAACTTGCATATAGGAAGGCTGAGAAGAATGGATTGAGGAATGAAAATTAATGCTCTCCTATCAATATATTAAGTTACTAACTGACTAGAAATGCTGTGAAAAGACGCAGGAGGCAGCATTTATATAAAGAGAAAACAGAAGGGCTGGGCTGGAAGTGGGGGACTTCACTACTGCCAATCTGTTTCCAGGGTAATTAAATTGCTGAAGTTATCTAGATTCATATACAGATTAAATAAATATATATATATATTCATATATAGGTGAAATATCATATATAAAGGTAAAATGCAGTAAAAACATGAATCTGGTTGGAGTACCTCTGAAGAGTTGAGCGACTGGAGTCCCCTGCTCCCACACTATTCATGAACTGCACGGGGCTTGGTGACTGCTCCCCGGGGCTCCCTTTCCCATTGGTCCTGGCAGTGATTTCAGCATCAAGGTGTGAAGCTGAAGAATTATTGTCTAAAATTTGCAAATGAATAAATAAGTAAATTTAGCCTCATAATTTGTATTTACGTGTTAGGCAGTTCCACTGCAATTAGTTCAAGAAAAAGAAATAATATCACCCCATTATTAAATTGCTCTAGAAGTTCTAACACACAGGTTCTCAAAATGTACTCTGGACCCCAAGAGTCCCCAACACCCTTTCAGGGGATCTGCAAGGTGAAAACTCTTTTTATAATAAAACTAAGATGTTATTTGTCTTTTTTACTGTGTTGCTTTTTGCGCTGATGGTGCAAAAAGATGGTGGATAAAGCTGTGAGTGCCTTAGCGAGAATCAGGCCGAGGTGCCGAGTGTTACTAGTAATCATTGTGTTTTCCACCAACATTCATGGTCTCACGTTCATAAATATGGCACTCACACTTTAAAAAGTCTCTGATGAAGTAGTAATGATAAATATATTAAATCTCATTCTTAAGTACCCACCTTCTTAACACTTTGTGTGATGATATGGGGAGCCCATGTACAGCATGTTGGCTACACACCAAAGTACCACTGTTGTCTCAAGAAGAAGTATTAGCGTGATTATTGCTGCTTTGCCCTGAGCACTATTTTTACTTGAAAGAAAAACAGACAGAAAAACTATGTGCCTTTAGCAGACATTTTCTCAAAAATGATCTATGTGAACTTGTCACTTCATGGAAAATGACTGATGTTGTAATGATTAAATTTTGAACAAAAATCAGATTTTTGGAAACTGTATTTGCCGTCAGCAGCTTGCCCATTTCCCCATACTTAATGACTTTTCTGATAAGATTGGTGGTAAGATTAATAGATGTGATTTCTGGATTAGGTAATGAAATTTGTTAACGTATGGACAGCCTTCATAACTCAGTGAATCAATATTTTCCAAATAACCAATGACTGATGTCATAAAATCATGCCTGGATAAAATATTTCAAAATGCAAGACAGACCAATGAGTTTAATAAAGCAGTATGAAAAGTTCATTGATATGGTTTCAGATTCCACATTGCAACAACCCTTCAAGAAGCTACCAATTGTCAAGTTTGGGTGTAGCATCAAAGAAAAATACCCACAATTATCTGAAAAGGCTATTAAAATAGTCCTCCCTTTTTCAACTACAGTTCTGTAGTGAGACTAGATTTTCGTCATATACTTCAACCCAAACAGTATATTGCAACAGATTGACTGCACAGGAAGATAGTAGAATCAGGTGTTTTCTATAATCAGACATTAGCAAGATTTACTAAAAAATGTAATTAAAAGTGAAAGGTAATTAAACACATTACAAATTATGCCATTCTCAGTAAAAAAAATTTTTTGTTTTGGAAATATAGCTATTTGCATAAAAATATTATTTAAGTTTGTAATGGGTTTAGTATTATTATTTTAAGTGAAATAGCAAATAATGTTTAAGCTCTTAGTTAAAATTTCTAATACCCCAAGTATTAATAGACATAACTCGCATAAACCAAAGTTTTTTGAGGTTCTCAATAATTTTGAGAGTGTGGAGGCCTAGTTATTAAAGAGGATATCAAAATTTAATTTAAGCATAATATACCTAGAAACTTCAAGAGAATCCTAGGAGAATAAGGGAAATAAATATATGCTTAGGTATAAAAAATGCTAACAAAATATTTTTTCCCATATACTACTTAGAAAATAACATGAAAAATATTTCATTTACAATAACAACTACAGATATGAAATATACTATCCTAGAGAATAAACCTATAAAGAAATGTAAAGGACCTATACTATAAAAACTTATATAAGTTCTTTATAGGTCTTACACACATTTTATTTGGGGACATTAGAAAATACCTGAAGGAAGTCAGTGACACACCTCGCGTATTCCTGACTGGGTGACTAAAAGTGAAATGATGTTAATCCTTTCCAAATGTAATTTTTAGCATTAATACAAATCACAATGGGATTTTTTAATTTTAAAAATAAAAGCTTAAAAGGGATTTTAAAGATAAGAGAAAAAAATACATATAAGGGTGATTTGGGGAACCTGCCTTATCAAACAGTCACAGATTCTGAAAAGGTAAGAAGGCCAAAATCATGCAAAACTACAACTAGAACAATGGAACAGAATAAACAAACCCAGAAACCAATACAGGAATAAGGCTAATAGATGTTAAAGGTAACATCATAAGTGGGTGGAGGGAGAACTATTGAATAAACAGGGCTGGAAAATTTGTTAACTACCTGGAAAAATAAAAGTTAGATAATCTCTTCACATCACATACCAAAATATGTAACAGATGGATTCGTGTAGGGGAAAAAAAACAACCAAGCAAGTTAATAGAAGAAAATACAGGTGAATAATTTATCTTATTTTGGATTTTATGAGTCTAAAGCAATAAAAGAAAACATAACATGAAAGGCTAATAGATTTAATCACGGAAAAATGCAAAACTCATGTACGTCAAACACCAACACAAAGAAAATTAAAAGGTGAATAACAAATGAGGAAAAATATCTGTGACATACATGAATGAGAAAGGTTAATACACTTCATTTATAGAGTTTTAAAATTAACTAGTTCTTTAATTGAAAAAAGATCCTGTGAACAAGGTAAAAATGCAAATAAGATGAAATTATTAGTAAAATTGGAAAGGAAGTCTTCCCACTCCAGACCTGCAGGCCCTCAGGCCTCCTTTCCCAAGGGAACTACCTCCACATATTTATGTCTCCTTCCAGAAGCCAACTACATACTTTTGTATATATTTTATTTCCTCTCCTTTTACTTATCCAGGAAAATGCCATTCATACTGCCCTAAATGATTTTCTGTTTGTTTTGTTGTCATTTTATTTTACTTAATAATACAACTTGGAAATTGTTCCAAATCACCAAGTAAAGATATTTCTCATTCATTTTCAGGGTTGTATTGGTTTCAATATATAAAGGTACCATAATCATATAGGGCTTTTACAAATCAATAAGTGAAAGAGGAACATTCCATTAGAAAAAAATGGGAAAGGACATGTAATGTTCTCAAGACTTCTCAAAAGAAGAAATATGTGTGACCGATAAATACACACATACACAAAGCTCAATTTCACTATCAGAGAAATTAAAAATAAAACTATTAAATACCTTCTTTTATTTATCAAATGAGCAAATATTTACAAAAATGGTAATTATTCAGCATTGCCTAGGATGGGAAGAAAGGGGTCTCATTTACTAAGTGGGAATGTAAACAGGAAGAGCTATTCTGGAGATAATGTGGAATCAGCATTAAACATCTTAAAATGGTTCCACCCTTTGACCATCAGCTGCAATTTACCTTCAGGAAATAACCTGAACCACAGAAATACTTATAAATTTACACTGCAGCAGTATTTTGTAAAAGTGAAAAATCTGAAAAGCTGTAATGTCCAACAATAGGAGAATAATTAAATAAATTATGGTATATCCAAAGGACAGATATTACATGACAACACAACCTTTACAATTAAGCTTTTGAAGTCTACTTAATGACACAGGAAACTATGCATGATAAAAGTTAATTGAAAACAGCATAATACAAAACTATAAACAAAGAATATAGATTTGGATGGGGCTAAATAGGGGGAAAACAGACCAAAATGTTAACAGGGATTATTAGTTATTTTAATTTTCTTCTGTACATATTTTGTGCAGTCTCCTGATTTCCTAGAAATATAAT
Organism: Smutsia gigantea; assembly: GCA_032199065.1. NCBI lineage: Eukaryota > Metazoa > Chordata > Mammalia > Pholidota > Manidae > Smutsia > Smutsia gigantea. The sequence continues at coordinate 37,738 of JAVSCE010021997.1, read as the reverse complement.
CTTAAGTCAGGAAAAAAACAATAAACAAAAGATATTTTTATTTCTTCAACGATAGCCAATATGCATACAGACATAATCTGTTCTCCAGGCATTCCTAAGTGAGTTATTATTTCTGTGTAGAACACTAGAAAAACACTAATATTACTCACACATTATGGTGCCCTACTTTACAAGAGCCTATTTTGCTGTGCAAAGTTATCTCAGAAGAGAAAATTGCATGTGCCCATATGTTCCGGTGCTGCAATCTCAACAATGAATGAATTAAAGGACCATATCCCAGGTACTTATATAACTGGGTTAAAATTGGGAGTACCTGTATGAGGAGACTCAATTATCTTTGCTACAAAGAGCCCTTATTTCTCTGCTGTGTGAAAGGCATCTGTCAAGGATAAATTCCTGTCTTTTTCAGATTCTCTTTATCCCCCGTAACAAAAACAAGCTCAGGGAAATGACAGTTGAGTTGCACAAACCCAGTATTCAGACTTCCTGAGAAACTTGTCTTGAAATCAGAAGTCAAATTCCTGGCCTACATAAACCTTAACAAAACACATTCCCCTTGAATAATAACACACATTGATTGTTGAGTACTTCAGGATAAAGTAAAGACCTCAACTCTGTGTATTCTTTTCATGGGAGTACAACTAAGAGGTTTTATTTTCAAGTTGGTATTTAAGAAAGGAAATCTGGCGCCTACCTTTTGGTCAGCCTTATCTCTCACCCAGCACCTACTACACTCGCCTCAGGCCACAGCCACAATGGATTCTGCATTTGGAGCTTTTCTTCTCCAAGCCTTTGCTCAGGCTGCTCCTCAGCCTGCAAGAGCCTCACCCTTAAATTGCACCTGTTGAGATTCTAACCCCCTTTAAGGCCCAGTTCAAAAGCTTTCAGAAAGCCTACCTTGGGATTTCTAACTGGAAAGCACCTGTCCTTCCTCAGAAATCCCATAGCAGAGCCACTAGTTGGTACCAGAGACACGTAGATTTGTATCTTGTGTCCATTCTTAACTGGCTGTATCACTTTAAGTAAGGAATTTAACTTTTGAGGCTTGGTTCTCATCTGTAAAGTGTACCTTTCTTCTAGAGTTTTCTGAGAAGCCTAAATAAGAAATCTCACGTGAAGTACCTGATGGCTTCCTTCCAGTCCTCCATTATGATTTCTGCCATAATAGTAATTTTGTCTTTCTGTTCTCATTCTCCTCACCCAGCACACATGGGGCTGCAAACTCCACGTAAGCGGGGCTGTGTTTTTTCATTTTTGTAGTCCCAAAGTGCCTAATTCTGTGACCTATCCTTATGTAGCAGGCACTAAAATATTTTTTGAAAAAAAGTAAATTGTATATTAAACACATCTAAAACTACATATGTTACCGCCAGAAAACCAGATGGCTTTTTAAAAGAAATAAGAGTTAATAATTAAAGCACCCAATAGTCGTTTCTCAGAGAGTACCAGTCAAATTACAAATAGGTACATCAAAGTCTCCATTCCCCGGGAACACAACAGCAAAGGTGGACAGGGTGAGTCCTTCGGTCGAACGGTCAATCTGTTATTTTCCCCACATCCTCAATTCTCATTACCTTCTAGCCGTTGAATCTCCTCAGCTGTCACTTCCAGTGTTTGATCAGATAGGGAAGCAACTTGGATGACCTCAGAGGAAAAAAAAAAAGTGCAAAGATGTGAGTATGTCTGTCTATAAACAGAGGCAACTCCGTCTTTACAAAGGACGACGAAACATCCAAGATCTCTTATTATAAGGTACTGCTAGTGTCCTCAACTGGAGACTAAATCCAGGCCTCCTTACTTTGGGAGGGGTAATTACACTGCAGATGATCATTCCAGAAGGAAAGATTCATTTAAAACATTACACAATAAAATTAAAAGACCAAAAGGATTATTTAAGACAAGAAATATGAGCAAGAGTTGAAAACTATATACATCCAAAAGTACATCCCAACATAACGTTCAATAAAGTAACAGAACTGTATCAGCAATGCTTCATGCAATGAAGACAGACATGTAATTATGAATATATTGATTATAACACTCTACACCTGCATAGAGTTTTTAAAGTACTTTCCATAACTTAGCTCACAAGACCCAAGATCCACCTTAAGCTATATCAGGAGAGTACTTGTTTAGGGGCCAGAGAGACATCTTGTCCATAATTTTCAAAAGAAAGCAGAAAGTGACTTTCCCAAAGTAATAAAATTAGCCCCTGGCAGATGATGTGGAAGAGAGTCAGTCGTAGAAGAGAGATCACCTGGTTTCACAGAGAAAAATGTCCCAGTAATCCAGAGCCCAGAATTGTAGACTTTAAATATTATTCTAGACTTTATAATATAAATATATACATATTATTCTGAATATATATTTCTAGATTTTAAATATTATATTAAGATGTACAAGGAAAAGTATAAAACCTAACCCATAAATTTGATGATTTAAAAGTAGAATGCACATTTTGCTTTATGAAATTCTTATCAAAGAGAAAAAATTTCACCCCATCCTCAAATGAACACATGAACCACATACCAATGAACTCTCCCATAGGAGAAACACAAAGAATCAAAAGAAACCCCTCTGCAAACAGTTACCTAGAGTTGAATTTAGAAATACTCACATAAAGCAGCACAAATTAGACAGTATTTACTCCATTGCAAGATCATTAAACTTACCAGCTGGGCAAAAGTTGTAACTTTTAGTCTCTTGAAAAGCTCATCTTTTTTGTACCTATAATCTGAAAAGCAGGATAGGACAAATAATTTTCTAGGTATATTTTGTTTTCTTAGAGGTATTAATTCTTTCTAGTCACCAAGTTATATGGCATGATTTTCAAGTCACATGCTTTTCCATCTCATTTGATCCTCATGATATCCTCAAAATTAACTGTAGCAGCTGTTATTACCATCTCTTCATTTCCCTCTTTTGCTTATGGCTGGTAGGAAGGTGAATTTATATGTCCCTCTGTCCTTAGTGACTTTACCCCTTGCCTTTACTTTATCAGTCCACCATTTTCCTGCTACTCTGCTGTCTCTACTTTGCCCACATTGTATTGCTTGCTTTTTGCAAGCTGCTTTAAACCGTGTTCAGAATAAAGCAGGGAATAAATGTCTGCATTTTACAAATGAGGACAGAAACCCAGAGCTGAGTTGCCTCAGGTCAAACAGCTGTTGAGACATTTACACCCTACTATTCTGAAAAATTATATTATATTCCTGAAAAGAGAACAATTATATTCCTGAAAAGAGAACAATTATATTCCTGAGGTTACAACATATCCTAGGGACACAGGACAACACTTTTTTTCCCTGGGGTACAATGCTGGGCTAATGGTATGACTGGGCCTGTTAATCTCTTATATTAGTTTCTCTTCAACTTCACTTCAATAAAAATTAACCCACTTGGTTCTGCAAGATGAAAAAGTTCTGGAGATCCATTGTACAACAATGTGAACATGCCTGACACTACTGAACTATACACTTAAAAACTGTTACACCGGGATATTTTATGTTATGAGGTTTTTACAATTTAAAAAAGATCAATCAAAAACATCAGTATTTATTCAGTGCTACCTTTACAGTTCTGAGTGACAATTCAAATGGGGCTATGGCTGCACTTGTTCATGTTAATAGTTCTTCATATCAGAGTAAATAGTTTTTTTTAATTTAGCCAATTTTGCTGTATCAAATGTCTGTCCTATTGAGGCATGTTAAAAATTAGCTTCCTTACACTTTTCTGAAGATGACTGCCAATTCTGAGGTTTTCTGCATTGAGCTCCCATCGCCCTTGCGCTTCACTCATGTTCCAGGATCTTATACTGGTGCCGGTGCCTCCTTAAATACTGCCTTATTATTTCAGAATTACTAAAGGTTAGCTGGATAATTACGATAGCTTTCACAGCATAAATGTCTCTTAACCAAGATTCCGAGCAACAAAGGAAAGGATTAAATGTATTTAAGATTATCTACCTGGTGTTACTAATCATTTCCATGAAAAATTTTCAAAAAAACCAACACAGACCAGATAGTTACTTTGGAGGTTCATGTAAGCTTGGTTTCCCTAACACCTTAGGACTCAGAGTCAGGAAATGATATTACTTTAAAAACTAGCCTTCTGTAAATATATCAAGACACTTTCTTATAGGGAGTTAAAGCCTCTCTGTTCTAAAATGTCTTAAGAAGGGCAATTTGGCTAATGCATAACCATTACTTGTAGAAAATTCTTAGAACAATTCTTCTAGATACAGTAAGGTAACAAATCTAGATGCAGCAAAGGAGCTTCTAAAACCCACCAGGATGCAGACCCAAATAAGCTGAGCAGAAGCTTTAAAAAGTGCAACTGCATAACTACAATATTGCTCTCAATTGACACCAACTTTCCCATCAAGTCATTTGTGTAAATCAAAATGACAATAAGTTAACCAATGAAAAGAGTCAACAGCTTTCAAATACTTTGCACTGTGGCATTTATCCATTGATATTCTTTTGGTACAGTTACATAGTTTGAAATACTTCTCCAATGCTTTACATTCTAAGTATAAAATGTACACATTAAAATCCCATTTGACTAAGTAGAAATTACCTTAAACAAAAAACAGGCCCTGCTATACTGTAATGACTGGCATTTCCAGCATCCTCTCATGAGCACTAGAAGTCCCACTGCACATTTGAGCCTGAACGCTACATACCTGGTTCTGGTTTAGAAGAACAGCCATCACTAGGACTTTCTGACATTATTACTCAGAGATAAAAGATCAAACCAGACGTTTTACAGTAAGTTTAAATTTTTTAAAAAGGATGACTTGGAACGCTCTGTCAGTCTGTCCTTGCAAGGGCGAACAGAGCTTTAAGAATGGAGCTTCTGCTATCGTGGCTTCTCCCAAACTCTGTGATGAAGACAAAGAATCCTAGTTTCAGATACGTTATCAAGTTTTGCTCCTCCAGTGAGTCGAGTCCAAGTCTGTCTCTCTCGAGTTACTGGAAGGACAGAGACCTGACTATCCAGGATGTTTCACACTGGGTCCCACTAGTGTCATCTGACCACCAGAAGCCAAGAATAGGCTTTGTAAGCGGTCAATAGACACAGAGTGTCTATTTACCCCAGGCAGAGTTGAAAGAATATTCAGATTACAAAGGAATTTTGAGTTTTCAGGGCTCTGTTAGCACCTTATTACCAAAGGGAAGTTGGGCTCACAGTGGAAGACAAATCAAAGAAAGTAACAGAACAAGGTTGTGATTTTCACAGAAAGACATGGCACCTAAGGTAATCCGAGAAAAGTGATGGGTCTAGGGTGTCATGAAGAAAGGCAACATTCTCCTCCCCTTTGACCCAAAAGAACAACTTACAACAGAAAATGGAAAAAAGGAAGGAAATACATTCCAAAATGTAGCTCCAGACCAGAATCTGAAGTAATTCTAGTCAGGGAATCAATACTAAGTGTGTGGAACAAGGTGAGAGGAACCTCCTGTCTTACTAAAAAGGAAGCCCACAACTTCTAAAGAGGGAAGCAAGCATTTTCAAGGATTCTATTCCAGAGGTCTTTCTTTTGGGAGATAAGCTCCATTTAAAGTTCAGATATTAAAGAAACCACACTATGCTTTTAAGAAATGTTTTAACAGGGTTTCAGCAATCTCAGCAGAACGGGACATTTTTATGCGATAAATTTTGGTGTGGGCATGGGAGCTTACACTAAGCTACAAATGGAAAGGAGGCGAAAGAAACTACAAACCAAAATAGAAGTTGGCCAGCTGGATTTTGCCTGCCCTGGGTGCATTAAGGACAGCAACAATGAAGCATAGGTGAGTAAACAAGATTATTTTCACAGCTTAAAATTTTAACGTATACTTAAAACATATATACTTACATAATGTAAAATATAATAGAATGTATAAAATAGAATATAAAATATATAAGAAGGAGAAAAAAGGATTCAGTGACATGACACATTAAAAAACAAGTATCTAGGGCATTACCCCGTATAGCTGATGATGGCAAATAACAGTGAGCTTAAGGCTGCCCCTGAGTCCACGTCTATTGTCTGGGGTTTCTCAATAGTGAAGCAACTCAAAAGGAACAGAGATATGATCACTTAAATTAACAGCCCAGCTGTGAAAAAATAAAAGTTCTGGTAGATTCTGGATTTGTAATATTCTTTTCCCAAAAGATGTGTATTACCAGAGCCAAGTCCTGAACTGTTATCAGTCAGAGTACCTCATTATTACCATTAGCTAAAATACTCTTCTGGCACTGGATTCTGTTACTGATGATATGAGCAAATCCATCTTAGAAAATAGATGTTTCTACTTTAATTCTGGCCTTGATGTGTATGTCTTACATCTGTTTTGGACAGAAGCTGAAAAATTATGGTTATGTGCAGGGGCAGTGCACTCAACGACTAGTAGCACATCCTTGCAGAAGATTAGTTTTTAAAAAGGTTGTCCGTGAAATATGATTTTTAATTAAAAGAAAGCAGACTGCAATGAATTTATAATGCATTAACACCACTTTAAGAATGAGCTCTCTCACACCTCTAAGTCTTTCAGAATACTAATTTATACTCAAAAGAATGTTATGAAATAAAAGAGATATCATTACTCCTATCTCAAGTATAGAGAAAATAAGAAGATAGGAAAGATTAAGTTCCTTGGAAAAGGTCATGAAGACTGCGGCACAATGAAACCAGAAGCTCGGGTTCTTACTTGTACACCTAGAGCTCACTTGACACTCCGACACTAACATCTCCTATGGGATGTCAGTCAGGCAGAAAACTGTACCCACGGGCCACAACTGCAGCAGCTGACCAGGATGGCACACAGTGCTTCCCAGAGGCTTCCAGGCACTTGCCAGGCTCACCTGTCTCCACAGCTCTCCATGTGTGTCAGCTGTAGAGTACAGGGAGAGCGTAACAGCCCGCTTATACGACAACTACGGGGTTCCATTATCCGAAGCCATCAATAGCAGTACTCACTTTTTTTGATCTCTTCTAGCTTCTCTATGTATTTAGTCATACTGTTACCTAGAAAGAGAAGAAGGTTTTTTAGATGTGCTTTTAATGGAAGAAAATGAGTAATCCCGTGAAAACAAAATGCCATACAAGGATCCCCTATGCCTTCCTATCCTGTTCTTAGGAAATTACAATGGGAGAATGGGCTACACATAGTAAATAATCTTTTGGGTTATACATCATTAAAAGATGAAGCATCAAAGGGAAGTATTTTGGTTAAATGTGTTTAAGCTGGGGTGTCCACCCTATAAACATTAAGAAGTCCCAAGCAGTACAGATGATTGCTTTGTATAACTTTTTTTCTTCTTCTTCAGTCAAGGCTTTCCTCCTCCTTTTATCCTCCCATAATCTGTCTGTGGGGGACATATGCAGAGGAGGAGAAAGAAAGAAGCAACAATGTTTGAATGTCTAAAATGTGCTGTTGTGGCTACCCCAGCAACCCCCTCCTCTCTGCTTAGCCTCTGTGGTTTCCCTTTCCTGAGCTTGGTCTCCCACTACCCATGCTGATGCTGCAGGCTGAACCAGACCACACAGTCTGTAGCTAGTATTCACCATGGGTTTGATTTGCTGAGAAATAACCGCAGATTCCCACCACTGGGGAGAGTCCCCAGCCTTCACGTTTTATAGCCTGGTCCTACAATACTAGGTTCTAGCCAAGGTGGTTTGGAGAGTTTTCATACATTAAAACCAGGCCAGGATCATTCTGGTTTCCAAATGAACTAAAGTCTAGTTCTCAAGCCAGGGGCTATTATTTTTTAATAGGCATATTTCGATTTGATTCAATTCAGCACAGCAAGTTCTATCTGGCACCTAAAAGATACAGCAAAAAGGGAAAACATTCAAAATAATTTCTCATTTCTAAAATTGTGCTCCTAACTTTTAAGCCTTCAGAGGAGCTAGTCAGATTCAGTCCCAACTTCAGAGAAAAGGTATACTTCCAATTAATGGCATGAACTGGTTTTTCTGGACTATTCTAGACTTTTCTTCATGTTTAGGTCAGAAGCAGAGAAAGAAAATTCTTGCTCTAAAACCCAGAATACATTTTCAAAAAATAACTTATGTGATTTGTTATTATTAAATCTTTACTATAAATTCATCATGGCATAAAATTCCACTAAGTTTAAAAAATAATATCTTTCATCTGAAGATACACACTGTCTGGATCAGGACCAGAAAGCAGGACTCAGTGAGGTCTTAGGGCCAGACTGCACCCTTCTAAAAGCTCAGAGGCGTGATGGCAATCAGGACTCCTCAGAAGGCCTGAGCCTTCTCCACACAGACATGGAGAATGTCTCAGGTCTACACAGCACCAAAAACTAGATTCTTCAGGCTGGAATTGACCTGAGATGCGACCAGATCTCCACTGTGGAAACCACAAATTCTTCTTGGACACACATCCTTTTTCCCTACAACTCTGAACCTGGGCAGGAACATGCTGGTTGACACAATGGGGGAAGACAGACCAACAGTGTGGTGGTCAGCGTCCCACAATATATTATTCTTAAATGATTTTATGTAACAGCCTTTGGTTTTATGTTCCTGAAACCCCACAGTTGTACGTGGCTGACACGACAGTGAATTTTTTTTTTGTTAGGGCAACTTCAGGCAGTCTCATCAGAAAACTGAGGTACAAAAAGTATTGCTGACTTGTCCAGTGACACAGCCAGTTGGTGGCTAGCCAGGATTGGTATTCTCGCCCACCTGGTCTCTAATGTGGCTCACAAGAACACATTGCTTCTCTTTTGCTCTGACTCGCAGTCAAGCACAACGTGCAGTCACGTGAACAGGCTCACGTGAACAGGCTCGCGCGATCAAGCCCGCCATAGTTGTTTCGGAGCTCTGGACTTTAAAATGGCAGAACAACATTCTCCAAGAAAGATGGCAAATCAGGTGTGCACCTTCCTCTTCAAAAAGCTTGGTGGGCGAAAAGGGGCTGCAGGCCGCAGGAAGCGCCTCTGCGACCAAGAGCCCGACAACAGCAGCAGCAGTAGTGAAGAAGGCGGCACTGTGTTCCGCACAGAAAAGAAGCGCCCGGCCCACAATCCGATGATACAGAAGACCTGTGGCAGTGGTAAACAGAAGGCGCCTTACAATGACTTGAATGGCGAGGAGGAGGAAGAGAATCAGCCGGAGAGTGTTGGCGTGGTCTACAAGTCCACCCGCTCGGCGAAACCCGTGGGGCCAGAGGACATGGGGGCGACTGCTGTCTACGAGCTAGACACAGAGAAGGAGCGCGATGCACAGGCCATCTTTGAGCGCAGCCAGAAGATCCAGGAGATGCTGAGAGGCAAGGAAGATGACAAAATCTACCGGGGAATCAGTAATTATCAGAAATACATGAAGCCCAAAGATACATCAATGGGCAATGCTTCCTCTGGGATGGTGAGGAAGGGCCCCATCCGAGCTCCCCAGCATCTGCGTGCCACCGTGCGCTGGGATTACCAGCCCGACATTTGCAAAAACTACAAAGAGACTGGTTTTTGTGGATTTGGAGACAGCTGTAAATTCCTCCATGATCGTTCAGATTACAAGCATGGGTGGCAGATCGAACGTGAGCTTGATGAAGGTTGCTATGGTTTCTATGAGGACGAAAACTATGAAGTGGGAAGCGATGAGGAGGAAATACCATTCCAGTGTTTCATCTGTCGCCAGACCTTCCAAAACCCGGTTGTCACCAAGTGCAGGCATTATTTCTGTGAGAGCTGTGCACTGCAGCATTTCCGCATCACCCCGCGCTGCTATGTCTGTGACCAGCAGACCGATGGCATCTTCAATCCAGCGAAAGAAGTGATTGCTAAAGTGGAGAAGCATCGAGCCACAGAAGATGGCGGCGCATCCAATTTCCCAGAAGATACCTATGAGGGTCTAATTTCCATTACTTAGTTTTCCCATCCTCAAATCTCAAAATAACTGTTTTGTTGTTTTATTAAAAAAAAAAAAGAACACATTGCTTCTCTAGTTGTGCTGTGTTAAAAATATGACTTCACTATGAGGTGAATATGTAGGAAGTGTTACTTCCCTTATAGTTGCAGGTGGGAACCAGTTTATGCTCTAAATTCCCAGAGGCATACTATATATAGAAAACAATAGCCAACCTTATTATATAGTCTTTATTATTAAAACATTGCATTTCCAAAATATAGCAATTTCTTCTAACAGTGTCTAACGTTGATTTCTCAATCATTAACATTTTCTGAGTATTTTCACAGAACTTCACCTTCGCATCAGCAGAGCCTCACAACAATCCTGTGAGGTAGGCTGTCACTCTACAATTTGTTTGATTTTTCCCACTAAAGAAGAAGGCAGGGAAACGGTCCTTTGCAGAAGTATACAAACATTTGGCAAAATTAAGAAGAAATCTAAGAGGGCTATTGACACAAGGCGTTCTCTTCATTACAGACTTTCACTTTCTCCAAATAGGGTGAGAAAAGAAAATGGAATATTTCTGCATCGTTTCAACTGGAGAAATGAGACATTAGGATGGCTAACTAATCAACACAAAAATCCTAAAAACGATTTAGAAAGTAAGAAAAGTAGTATTTTACCCCATTTTATATACTGTTTATATCTTAACTAAACAGCTTGCTTATCTTACTGGATCTAATTTCATCTGAAAATAGTTTTTTGACTATCTTTTAACAAGACTAGAAATGAATCAATTCTATAATTAACTTACTTGTAAATGCATCTTTTTAAATATAAAGGGAGTCTAAAAGACTATCAGTGTAATATGGGTGAATGTTGAAACTACAATTTTGCTCATGTGAAACCTTCATAAGATTGTATATTAATACCTTAATTTAAAAAATACTAGCAACAGAAGTTCAACTAGAAATCTTGAAAATAAATATATAAACCATCCACTAAAAAAAGAGACTATCAGTGAACCAATTAAAAATATATATATACATTGCTGCCAGATAAATGTTCCTAGATAAGACTTTGACTAAAAACAAAAAAACAAAAACCTGGTGGCTCCCCCTGCTTACCGACTAAGTTTAAACTCCTTGCTCTAGCGCTGAAGGCACCAACGTCTTACCTACTTCTTCAATCTTGCCCTAATTACTAAACTTGACAAACTCTGATAGTCTTTGGTTCTCTAACATGTCACCTTGTCCATGTAATCGTAATAGCTCACCCAGCTGGACGTGACCTTTCCCTCCTCTGAACTTCTACAGCACTCAGCTTACCACCCACAAGGCATTTGTCATTACATTGCTTTACTCATGTGACAGTCTTATCTTTCTTATTATATTAAAAGCCCAAGATTACACACACACACACCACACAGAATACCTTTATCCTTTCCACTGTCCAATGTAGGAGGCACTCAAAAATATTTGCTAAATGAAATATACTCTGAAGATTTACTATCTGAAAAATCTTACAATGAATTACTTTATAATACAAATAACCTCATGCCCCAATTTGGTTTTCTCACTTTTGGCTATGCACAACTTGATTAATATTTATTTACAATATATATTATGTAAATACATATATATTGATTTATATACAGCATATATTATGTACTACTTCTATGACCCACGTTGTTTCACGATTCAGGTAACCTAGAAATGTATAAGGTGGTATTTAGCTTCTATTTATAATTTGAGTTGCAACAAAAGATATATTCAAAAGGTTTCAGAAAAAGAATCAAGAGAGAGACAACCCAACTATATTGTGCTATGCACAATCAATGAACTAAGTAACTCATTTGTTAGATTTTTCTCCTTTGTTTTCCTATAATTTAATAACATTTATTTGTACTGAGCCAGTAAGAAAAGCAAGTGATTTTGAGCAGCAATAATCTAAAGTGGGTAAAATTTATAAGGCACGAACTCAGTTGCTAAGAGACAAACCCACTGCTTTATTTTTCTTCAATATTTCCCTCCTCTACGGAGAAGTTCTTTTGGCTCAGAAGGAGCAGAAGGCGTGAAAAGAGGCACAGTGGTCCTTTGTTAATCTCAATAAGTTATATGATTGTATAGTGCTTTCTGATTTGTAAAAGGCTGTCACGTACATTTCTTCCTTTGTCATAAGAAACAGAATTAAATACAAAATAAAAATGAAGAGTACCTAGTTGTAGTAAGTTTGACTGCTTAAGATCAAGGCTATTCGCAGATATTCAGGAAAATTGAAGACTACAGAAAAGGAAATGACTAGTTTGTGTGGTGATAAAAGGCGACTTTAAAAAAATAAAAATAAGGCTAGAAAAGATTGAGTGGAGAAAGTCTACAGAATTTTAGAAAGCTAAAGAAATGTGAGATAGATTGAACATAGATTGAAATGAGAGGATACTGCAAACAATGAAAGAGTGCAGCAGACTAACAAAGGGAGAGCCTTGTGGTTTGGAAAGTGTCCCTTAATCAGCCTGCGGAGCTGCAGAACAGAAACCTAGACAGGGTGCTTGAGGAAACGCAAGAACCCCGCCATGGAGACTGAACAAAGTGCCACCAGGGATTTCATCGGAAGCATAATCCATTCATGGCACAGACTGGCAACGCTGAGGAGCGGGTAAGATACACCCAGGCACCTATGGGACAAAAGAAATATTTGAAATTCAAAATAAATCTGAAATTTCTAGCCATGGCTATATATCGGTATTTGAGTTTATAAGAGAAGTAGAGCCAGACGTATAGGAAAAAAAAAGTCTTCACCTGGGAAGAAGATATCGGTCTTTGAAGAACTCAGTAGAAGGCAATTTGGGTGAAGACAGGAGATACCATATTCTTGATTTCTTGTGATTAACTTTGAATTGCCCACTGTTTGGTAAGAAAAGATTAAAGACCCATCTATTTAGCCTAGAAATGAGAAATGCTCACTCATACCTGTGCCTATTCCACTGCTCTGACTGCAGGGCTTAAAAACATACCCCAGAGGGAAGCTCCCTACTCTTGCTTGGGCACCCTTTCCACTTCATGGCACATACACAAGTCAGAATATTTGGGCAAAATGCTCATGTTTAGGCTGCCCCAGGCCCTATGGCTACACAAAGGGCTAAAGGGACTGGTATCTTGACACATAACCCATAGGCCACTACATTCCAGGTGGCAAATTTTCTGTAAATACACAAAGAGGCAAGTCGCAAAAATGCATAGAAAAAAACATTGAAATAAAATCATTCCCTGAAATTAACTGTAAATAACTTCTAAGTATGAAACAACAAAGAAATTGAACACCAGAATAGGATTTCTCTCCCATAATGACTTTAAAATTCTTTGAGTTATAAGCAATGAAGTATACTTTGGCCTTTCCAAAAGCTATTATAAGACTAGTTTGGGAGCTTTGTGCTTCCCAAAAGATGAGGTAGATGTACTTTTTTTCTCCTTCTCCAGTTAAGTACAGCAAAATCCCTGAACAAACCACAGATTGAGAGAAAATACTTGCAAATTATATTTCTGATAAGGGTCTTGTATCTAGAATACATAAGAGAACTTTTATAACACAATGATAATTAAAAAAACACCCAATTAAAGCCCAAGCAGTAATTTGAATAGACATTTCTCTATAGGAGATACACAAATGCCAACAAGCACATAAAAAGGTGCTCAACATCATTAGTCGTTAGGAAAACGCACATCAAAACCACAATGAGATGCTACTCAACACTCTCAAAGATGACTATAATCAAAATGATGGACAATAACAAGCATCACTGAGGACGTAGAGAAAACAGAGCCCTCCTACATTGCTGGTGGGAATGTAAAGTACTACAGCTGCTTTGAAAAACAATTTGGCAGTTCCTCACAAAAATTAAACAGAGTTCCCACATATGGTCATATGTGACTCCTAGGTATATAACCAAGAGAAATGAAAACGTGTTCACACAAAAATTTAGGCACTCATGTTTATAGCAGCATTAGAGCCAAAAAGTGTAAACAACCCAAATGTCCATCAACTGATGAGTGATAAACAAAATGTGGAATATCTATACAATTGAATGTTATTTGGCAATGAAAATGAATGAATACTGATACATGCTTCGATACAGACGAACCTTGAAAACATTATGCTAAGTGAAGGATGCCAGACATAAAAGGCCACATATTATATGACTGCATTTATATGAAATGTTCAGAATAGGCAAACTCATAGATACAGAAAGATTCACGATTACATGGGACTAGAGAAAGGAGGGAATGGGAAGTGATTGCTATTGGGATTTCTTTATGGGGTGACAAAAGCATTCTGTCATTAGATAGTGGTGATGGTTTCACAGCCTTGTGAATGTACTAAAAACCTCTGAATCGCACACTTTTAGAGTGAATTTTATGGTTTGTAAATTATATCTCAATTTAATAAAATAACACACCAATTAGCAAAAAGATTGAATAAAAAAACAAAAAGCCTGAGAAGAAGGCAGACAGGCTAGGGACCTCCGAATTGACCTGATAATTGAGTTACCTGGGTTTTTGTCTGTTTTTTGCCTCATACATCCTAGTTTTGGAATTAAAGAAGCCAGCGACATAGAAATGCCAGTGGATAGAAAAAAAAAATCCCAGCAAAAGCCTGCTGTCTCCACCCAAAGGACCAGGAAAAGAGCAGCCTAGGGAGACTTCTCTGGAACTGTCAGAAAATAACTGCTTTACTTGCACCAAACACTACGTCACTTGCCAGCAAAGCTCAAGTGGGGAGTCTCAATTTTCATCCTTGCTGGGCTGTGATGAGGTGGCATCAAAATGCCAAAAAGAGAAGAAAGAACGTGGGGCTGGAAAAATAATATGACTGAAAATTCCCCAAATTTGGCAAGAGACATAAATCTACAGATATATACATATATAGAAACTGAGTGAATTCTAAATTGGGATAGCCCAAAGAAATTCACACCAACACATCACAATTGAATTTTGGAAAACTGAAGAAAAAAATTCTCAAAAGCAGCAAGGGTAAAGTGACTCCTCACCTATATTGGAAAATCAGTTCAAGCAACAGCAGATTTCTCATCAGAAACCATGGTGGCCAGAAAGAAGTGGCACAATATTTTTCATGTGCTAAAAGAAAAGAACTGTCAACCCAGAATCCTATATTCATAGAAAATACCCTTCAGGAATGAAGAAAATCAAAACATTTGTTAGATGAAGGAAACCTAAGAGATTCTGTCACCAGCAAACCTACTCTAAAGAATGGCTAAAGGAAGTTCTCTAATCAGAAAGGAGAAGATAAAAGGAGCCTTGGAACACTAGGAAAGAAAAAAATATAAAGAAAACAAAAGTATGGGTATATACATTTTTTTCAAGTGTCCATGGAACATATACCAAGACAGCCCATATCCTGAGCAAGAAACTTAACATCAAAACATTTAAAAAACTGGAAATATACAGAGTGCTTCTCCAGCCACAATGGAATCAAACTGGAAATCAATAGCAGAAAGGTAACAGGCAAATCTCCAAACACTTGTAAATTAAACAACACACTTCTAAATAATTCCTGGGTCAAAGAAGTCTCAAGGGAAATAAAAAGGATACACTGAACTAGTTGGAAATGAAATTACAACATATAAAAAGTTGTGGGAGAACACTTCCGGGAAGATGGTGGCATGAGCAAGGCAGCAGAAATCTCCTCCCAAAACTATATATATCTATGAAAATACAGCAAATACAACTATTCCTAAAAGAGAGACCAGAATACACAGGAAAGCACACAGTGTGCAGCTACACCTGAGAGGACACGGCACCCAGGGAGGGGGGTAAGATATGGAGCCGCAACCTGGCGGGACCTGAGCACTCACCCACCCCAGAGCACTAGCGGGAGGAGAGGATTCCGAGCCAGGAGGGAGGGAGTGGAAGTGCACCCAGCGAAATAACCAGCCCTGGTGATCTGCATGGGGAGCACTGACACACATCGTGCGGTGTAGCGGAGATTGGAGAGACAGAGGGTGCAGGATCTAAGTGGGGAACGCGCCAGGGTGCTTTCAGCCAGCTCCCGGGAAGGAAAGAAAAGGAAAAAAAAAAAGAAAGAAAAGCGCGAGATTTTTTCAGCAGTCTTAACGAGACAGGAGCCCAGCGGAGGAGCCAGATCGCCCCAGCACACTCAGCCCAGCAGGCTGCGAGTCCTGGGGAGTTTCGGACCCCTTAGCTGGCGACTGGGAAAGGGTGGCTGCACTTAGACTTCCCAAAGAGATCAACAGCCTCCCATTCATTCCCACCCCGCCCAGAGCTATAAAGTGCCCTGCGGAGTGGCGCGGCCATGGCTGCGGAATAGTGGGGCAACAGTGCCACCTACAGCATCCCCACAGAATCCACTCCCAGTGGGCGTTTTTTTTGGGTTGTTTTGTTTTTTGTCTTTTCTTATCTTTCTTTTTCTTTTTTCCTTTTTAAAGTCTTAAAGAGCCCAGCTGACATAGTGGCAACTACCAGCGACCACTTCTATAGCCATGAAAAGACAGAGGAATATGGTCCAGACTAAGATCAACCAGACAACCCCAGAGAGGGAGCCTGAAGGGATGGAAATGCACAATCTTCCTGAAAAAGAATTCAGAATAAAAGTCATAACCATGCTGATGGATCTACAGAGAAATGTGCAAGGGCTGAGGGAGAAAGTGAGGGAAGTGAGGAAAGACAATGCAGAAATCAGACAAGCGATCGATGGGCTTAACAGCAGACTGGATGAGATGCAAGAGACTGTTAATGGAATAGAAATCACAGAACAGGAATACAGAGAAGCTGAGGCAGAGAGAGATAAAAGGATCTCTAGGAATGAAAGAATATTAAGAAAACTGTGTGAACAATCCAAATGGAACAATACTCGCATTATAGGAGTACCAGAGGAAGAAGAGAGAGAAAAAGGGATACAAAGTGCCTTTGAAGAAATAATTGCTGAAAACTTTCTCACGCTGGGGACGGAAATAGTCTCGCAATCCACGGAAGCCCACAGATCTCCCAACACAAGGGACCCGAGGAAGACAACACCAAGACAGATAATAATTAAAATGGCAAAGATCAAAGATAAAGACAGAGTATTAAAGGCAGCTAGAAAGAGAAAAAAGATCACCTACAAAGGAAAACCCATCAGACTTATCATCAGACTTCTCAGCAGAAACCTTGCAGGCCAGAAGAGAATGGCATGATATATTTAATGTTATGAAACAGAAGGGCCTCGAACCAAGAATATTGTATCCAGCACGATTATCATTTAAATATGACGGAGGGATTAAACAATTTCCAGACAAACAAAAGTTGAGAGAGTTTGGTCTCATAAACAACCACTACAGGATATCTTAAACGGACAGCTCTAGAGGGAAGCACCCCTAAAGGCTAAAAAGATGTCACCAGAGAAAATAAAATCATAGCAAAGAAAGCAGACCATCCAAATACTAACTAAAGGCAAAGAATAAAACACCTAGTATATAAAGAAAGGAGGAGGAGGAATAAGAAGGGAGAGAAATAAAGAAACATCAGACGGTGTTTACAATAACTTAACAAGAAAGTTAAGTTAGATTGTTAGATAGTAAAGAGACAACCCTTGAACCTTTGGTAACCACGAATCTAAAGCCAGCAATGGCAATAAGTACATATCTAACGATAATCACCCTAAATGTAAATGGACTGAATGCACCAATCAAAAGACATGGAGTAACAGAATGGATAAAAAAGCAAGACCCATCTATATGCTGCTTACAAGAGACTCACCTCAAACCCAAAGATATACACAGACTAAAAGTGAAGGGATGGAAAAAGATATTTCATGCAAACAACAAAGAGAAAAAAGCAGGTGTTGCAGTACTTGTATCAGACAAAATAGACTTCAAAACGAAGAAAGTAGCAAGAGATAAGAAGGGCATTACATAATGATAAAGTGGTCAGTCCAACAAGAAGATATAACCATTATAAATATATATGCATCCAACACAGGAGCGCCAGCATATGTGAAACAAATACTAACAGAATTAAAGGAGGAAATAGACAGCAATGCATTCATTTTAGGAGACTTCAACACACCACTCACTCCAAAGGACAGATCAACCAGACAGAAAATAAGTAAAGACACAAAGGCACTGAACAACACACTAGAACAGATGGACCTAACAGATATCTACAGAACTCTACCCAAATGCAGCAGGATACACATTCTTCTCAAGTGCACATGGAACATTTTCCAGAATAGACCACATACTAGGCCACAAAAAGAACCTCAGTAAATTCAAAAATATTGAAATCCTACCAACCAACTTCTCAGATCACAAAGGTATAAAACTAGAAATAAATTTTAGAAAGAAATCAAAAAGGCTCACCAATACACGGAGACTTAACAACATTCTCCTAATTAATCAATGGGCTAACGACCAAATCAAAACAGAAATCAAAGACTATATGGAGACTAATGACAACAACAACACAAAGCCACAACTTCTGTGGGACGCAGCAAAGGCAGTTCTAAGAGGAAAGTATACTGCAATCCAGGCCAATTTAAAGAAGGAAGAACATTCCCAAATGAATAGTCTAAAGACACAATTACTGAAATTGGAAAAAGAAGAACAAATGAGGCCCAAAGTCACCAGAAGGAGGGACATAATAAAGATCAGAGAAGAAATAAATAAAATTGAGAAGAATAAAACAATAGAAAAAAATCAATGAAACCAAGAGCTGGTTCTTTGAAAAAATAAACAAAATAGATAAACCCCTAGCCAGCCTTATTAAGAGAAAAAGAGAATCTACACACATAAACAGAATCAGAAATGAGAAAGGAAAAATCACAACGGACCCCACAGAAATACAAAGAATTATAAGACAATATTATGAGAATCTATATGCTATCAAGCTGGAAAACCTAGAAGAAATGGACAACTTCGTAGAAAAATACAAACTTCTAAGACTGACCAAGCAAGAAACAGAAAAACTAAACAGACCAATCACCAGCAACGAAATTAAATCGGTAATCAAAAAACTACCCAAGAACAAAACCCCCGGACTAGAATGATTCACCTCTGAATTCTACCAGACATACAGCAAAGAAATAACACCCATTCTCCTTAAAGTTTTTCAAAAAATAGAAGAGGAGGGAATAGTTCCAAACTCATTCTATGAAGCCAGCCTCACTCTAATACCAAAACCGGGCAAAGACCTCACCAAAAAAAGAAAATTACAGACCAATATCCCTGATGAACGTAGATGCAAAAATACTCAACAAAACATGAGCAAACCAAATTCAAAAATACATCAAGAGGATTATACACCACGACCAAGTGGGATTCATCTCAGGGATGCAAGGATGGTACAACATTCGAAAATCCATCAACATCATTCACCACATCAACAAAAAGAAGAACAAAAACCATATGATCATCTCCATAGATGCTGAAAAAGCATTTGACAAAATTCAACATCCATTCATGATTAAAACTCTCAACAAAATGGGTATAGACGGCAAGTACCTTAACATCATAAAGGCCATATATGAGAAACCCACAGCTAACATCATACTTAACAGCGAGATGTTGAAAGCTTTTCGTCTAAGATCGGGAACGAGACAGGGATGCCCACTCTCTCCACTGTTATTCAACATAGTACTGGAGGTCCTAGCCACGGCAATCAGACAAAACAAAGACATACAAGGCATCCAGATTGGTAAAGAAGAAGTCAAATTGTCACTATTTGCAGGTGACATGATACTATACATAAAAAACCCTAAAGACTCCACTCCAAAACTACTAAAACTAATATCTGAATTCAGCAAAGTTGCAGGATACAAAATTAACATACAGAAATCTGTTGCTTTCCTATACACTAACAATGAACTAACAGAAAGAGAAATAAGAAAAACAATTCCATTCACAATGCATCAAAAAGAATAAACCTAATGAAAGAAGTGAAAGACCTGTACTCTGAAAACTACAAGACACTCCTAAGAGAAATTAAAGAGGACACTAACAAATGGAAATGCATCCCATGCTCTTGGCTAGGAAGAATAAATATTGACAAAATGGCTATACTACCTAAAGCAATCTACAGATTCCACGCAATCCCTATCAAACTACCAACAGCTTTCTTCAATGAACTGGAACAAATAATTCTAAAATTCATATGGAACCACAAAAGATCCCGAATAGCCAAAGCAATCCTGAGAAGGACGAATAAAACAGGGGGAATTACACTCCCTGACTTCAAGCTCTACTACAAAGCCACAGTAATCAAGACAATTTGGTATTGGCACAAAAACAGACCCACAGACCAGTGGAACAGAATAGAAAATCCAAACATTAACCCAAACATATACAGTCAATTAATATTTGATAAAGGAGCCTTGGATATACAATGGGGAGATGACAGCCTCTTCAGCAGCTGGTGTTGGAAAAACTGGACAGCTACATGTAAGAGAATGAAACTGGACTACTGTCTAGCCCCATACACAAAGGTAAACTCAAGGTGGATCAAAGACCTGAATGTAAGTCATAAAACCATCAAACTCTAAGAAAAAAAAACATAGGCAAAAATCTGTTAGACATAAACATGAGTGACTTCTTCATGAACAAATCTCCCCGGGCAAGAGAAACAAAAGCAAAAATGAACAAGTGGGACTATATCAAGCTGAAAAGCTTCTGTAAAGCAAAGGACACCATCAGTAGAACAAAAAGACATCCTACAGTTTTGGAGAATATATTCATAAATGACGCATCTGATAAGGGGTCGACATCCAAAATATATAAAGAACTCACGCACCTTAACAAACAAAAAGCAAATAATCCAATTGAGAAATGGGCAGAGGACATGAATAGACACTTCTCCAAAGAAGAAATTCAGATGGCCAACAAGCACATGAAAAGATGCTCCACATTGCTAATCATCAGAGAAATGCAGATTAAAACCACAATGAGATACCACCTCACACCAGTGAGGATGGCCAACATCCAAAACACAAACAACAACAAATGTTGGTGAGGATGTGGAGAAAAGGGAACCCTCCTACACTGCCGGTGGGAATGCAAATTAGTTCAACCGTTGTGGAAAGCAGTATGGAGGTTCCTCAAAAAACTCAAAATAGAAATACCATTTGACCCAGGAATTCCACTTCTAGGAATTTACCCTAAGACTACAGCAGCCCAGTTTTAAAAAGACATATGCACCCCTATGTTTATCGCAGCACTATTTACAATGGCCAAGAAATGGAAGCAACCTAAGTGTCCATCGGTAGATGAATAGAGAAAGAAGATGTGGTACATATACACAATGGAATATTATTCAGCCATAAGAAGAAAACAAATCCTACCATTTGCAACAACATGGATGGAGCTAGAGGGTATTATGCTCAGTGAAATAAGCCAAGCCGAAAAAGACAAGTATCAAATGATTTCACTCATATGTGGAGTACAGGAACAAAGAAAAAAACTGAAGGAACAAAACAGCAGCAGACTCACAGAACCCAAGAACGTACTAATAGTTACCAAAGGGAAAGGGACTGGGGAGGATGGGTGGGAAGGGAGGGACAAGGGGGAAAAAAGGGGCATTATAATTAGCAGACATGATGTTGGGGAGGCACGGGGAGGGCTGTACAAGTCAGAGAAGAAAAGTAGTGATTCTATAGCATCTCACTATGCTGATGGATAGTGACTGTAATGGGGTTGGTGGGGGAGACCTGATGAAGGGGGTAGTTTAATAACCATAATATTGCACATGTAATCGTAGATTAATGATACCAAAATAAATTACATAAAAAAAGAAAAGTTGTGGGACCCAGCTAAAGCCGTGCTGAAATGTATAGCACTAACTACATGCATGCATTAACAAAGAGGAAAAGTCTTAAGTCAATAATCTAAGTTCCCACCTCAACAATTTGGAAACAGTAGAGCAAAATAAACCAAAGCAGAAGGAAGGAAATAATAAGGAGCAAATATCAATGGAATTTAAAACATAAAAACATAACCAAGAGCTCGTTCTTTGAAAGGATCTATAGAATGGATAAGCTTATAGCAAAGAAAAAAAGAGAAAAGACAAACTGGTAACTTCCAATGCCAGGAATGAAACAGGGGCCATTATTTCGGACATCAGAAAGATAGTAGGGGAACACTGCAAACTATTCTACACACATAAATTTGAAAATTTTGATGAAGTGTATTAATTCTTCAAAAAAACACAAAACTACCACAACTCACCCAATATGAAACAAATAATTTGAATATCCACATAACAATAAGAAAATTGAATTCAAAATTTAAATACTCTCAAAAAGAAATGTCCCATCTCAGATGTTTTACCGGAGAATTCTACCAAATGTTTAAGAAAGAACTAGCACCAATTAATCAATTAACACCAACTGACACCAGGGTTTTTGTTTTGTTATTTGTTTAATCTTTTTTCTAATTGGTATGTTATTTTATTAAATTGAGATATACTTCACATATAATAAAATTTGCCCTTTTAAAGTGTACAACTCATAATATACAAGATTCCAGAAAACGTAATTGGAGAAAACACTTGCCAACTCATTTTATGAGGCAAGTATTACTCTGCTATGCAAACTTGACAAAGATGGTCCCCAAAATAAAGCTACAAACCAATGAATACAGACACAAAAATCTTTAAAATAATAAACAGAATTCAGCAATATATTAACAAGTATATACCATGACTAAGTAAGATTCATTTCATGAATGCAACAATAGCACAGTATTTGAAAATCAATGTAATCAACAATATTAATGAGTAAAGAAAAAAAATCATATGATTACATCAACTGATGCAGTAAAAGCATTTAATAAAATTCAAGCCATTCATGATTGAAATTCTCAGAAAAACAGGAAAAGGAGGAAACTTCCTCAACCTATACAACTAACATACTTGATGAAAGACTGCTTTTCCCTCAGGATCAGTAAAAAGACAAGGATGTTCACTCTCACCATTCTTATTTCTATTATATTTTTTATGGCAATAAAGCAATAGAAGGAAATAAATGGCACACAGGAAAGGAAGATAAAACTGTTCTATTTTGTAAATGACATAACTTTCTACATAGAAGAGCCCCAAGGAATATACCAAAAAGAAAAACAAAAACGAAGACAAAAAAACTGCTTTTGTACCAAATAAGTGAATTTAGCAAAGTCCCCAGATACAAAAGAAACATATAAAAATAAGCTGTATTTCTATATACTAGCAATGAACACACAGACACCAAAATTAACACAATGCCATTTACAATTGGTCAAACAAAAAAAATATTTAGGTGTAAATCTAACATAACATGTACAGGACATACATGCTGAAATATATATGCTGCTGATGAAAGAAACCGAAGATGATCTAAATAGATGGAAAGGCATACAGTAGTCCTATACTATCTTCAGGGTCTGCAACCGTGGAGCACTGAACCCTGTATTTACTATGTTTTTACTATATATACATCCCTATGATGAAGTTTAATTTATAAGTTGGGCACGGTAAGAGATTAGCAGCAATAAATAGTAATATAACAGTATACTATAATAAAAGTTCTGTGAATGTGGTGTCTCCCTCTTAAAAATCTTACTGTACTGTACTCACCCTTCTTGTGATGTGACATGATAAAACACCTTATGAGATGAGACAAAGTGAGCTGAATGATGCAGGCACTGTGACAGTGTTAGGTTACTACTGCCCTTCTGATGATGTATCAGAAGGAGGATCATCTGCTTCTGGACAATGATTGACTGTGGGTAACTTACAAGGCAGAAAGCAAAACCATGGACAAGAAGCCACCACGGTACGATATTAATGGATTGGGAGACTCAACTTAGTAAAGATGCCAGTTCTCCCTAACTTGACATACAGGTTTAATGCAACTCCTATTAAAATCAAGCAAAAATTTTTTTTGTAAATGCAAATAAGTTTATTCTAAAATTTACATGGAAAGGCAAAGGAACTAGAACAGCTAAAGTAATTTTGTAAAGAAGAATAAAAATGAGACTCATCATTCTAACTAATATTAAGTATCTAATTTACCATATAGCTTCAGTAATCAAGACTGGGAGGTTCTGGCAGAGGGACAGATATAGAGATCCGTGGAACAGAATAGGGAACCCAGAAATAGATTCACATAAATATGCCCAACTGATTTTTAGCAAAAGTGAACATGCAATTCAATGGTGGAAAGGTAACCTTTTTAACAAATGGTACCAGAGAAAATGGACATCCATAAGCAAAAAGTTAATCTTTACCTAAATCAAACATCTTACACAGAAATTAACTCAAAATGTATCATGAACTTAAATGTAAAACCTATAACTGTAAAATTTTTAGAAAAAAACATGACAGAAAATCTCTGGGATCTAGGCTAGGCAGAGTTCTTAGACTTGACAGCAAAAGCATGATTCATAAAAGGCAACACTAATAAACTGGACTTCACCAAAATTAAAAACTTTTGCTCTTTGAAAGATTCTGTTAGGAGGATGAAAAGACAAACTACAGACCGGGAAAAATCATTTGTGAACCACATATCAACAAAGGACTAGTAGCTAGAATATGTAAGAAATACTCAAACTCAACAGTTAAAAAGCAGACTATTCAATTAGAACACAGGCAAAACACATGAACAGACACTTCCTGAATAAGATACAGAGATGGCAAATAAGCACACAAAGAAATGTTCAATGTCACTAGCCATTAGGGAAATGCAAGTTAAAATTGCAGTGATGTCACTACACATCTATCAGAATGGCTAAAATAAAAAATGGTAACACCACTAAATGCTGGTAAGGATGAGGAGAAACTGCTCACACTGGTGGTGGGAATGGAAAATGGTCTAGCCACTCTGGAAAAGTTTGGCAGTTTCTTGAAAAAATACAAACACAATGACCATACAAGCCAGAAATTGCACTTCTGTTCACTTATCCCAGAAAAATGAACTTATAGTCACACAAAAATCAGTACAAAGTTTATAGCACCTTTATTGTAATTGGCAAAAAGAGGAAACAATCCAGATAGATGCTCTTCAACAGCTACATGGTTAAACTGTGATACATGCATACCATGGACTACTACTCAGTAATACAAGGAAATAAACTCCTGATACATGCAACATTCTGAATGAATCTCCAGAGAATTATGCTGAGTGAAAAAGCCCACCCAAAAAGTTGCATGCTGTATAGTTCTACTTACAGAGCATTTGAGAAATGACAAAATTTACACAAATGGAGAACAGATTAGTGGTTGTTAAGGGCTAAGGAGGGGGAGATGGTGGAGAGTGGATGTAGCTTTAAGGGGCAATGTGAGGGACCCTTGTGATGGAAATGTACCTAGACTGTATGTATCAATGTCAATATCATGGTTAAGATGTTACCATGTAAACTGGGTAAAGGGTGCACAGAATCTCTCTGTATAATTTCTTACAATTCCATGTGAATCTATAATTACCTCAAAATAAAAAGTTTAATTAGCAAAAACACTAGTTAAAAAATCCCAGGATATAAAAGGATGGTGGTAATTACTATAAAAATAGATATAATTATCTCAATTTCAGAAAGATTGAAATTAATTCAGGGACCATTATCGAGGCAAATTTTGGTTATGAATTGAGAAACCAAAGAGAAAGAAATGGGTTTTCATTCACAAATCCCAATTCAATTTTGGGGGGTGGGGTTGGAGGGAAATATGAAGATATAGATAAATCTATATATCTGAAATAACTCTCAGCTCTTAAAATTGTTGATTTTAAGACTTTTAAAAAATGCATTCATTTATAGCAGTCTTCAGAACATTACCTGGACTCCTCAGAAAAAAATACGGCATTTTTAATCAAAGTGCTTACCTCACAGAATAGCTTATTCTGGAAGGGTGGGTCACAGTTACAGTGAAAGGAGAGACAAGAGATGGAGGAATTAAAGGGATATGTGGTAGAAGAAATGAGGCTGGGGAAATACTGGGACAGCTTTCACACCAGGTCTCCAGAATCAACCTCCTCATCTTGCAGACAAACCCTAGAGTTCTATCTCTTTTATTGAAGAAGTAAATCACATAATCTCTGCACCATAATTTCCTCCTTCTCAAAAAGAGATAATAATCTCACCTCCCATCAAACAGGAGATCTGCAAGGACAAATACCTGCACAGCATGGAAATGTTCAAAAGAAAGTTCCCCCAAAATATCTGTAAATGTGATTCATTTAAACATTTAATTTAAGCCTATTTTATAGGAGGAAATATGCATAATGAAGAAGGAGACTGGAGAAAGAGAAAGACAAAACAAAGAAGACTTAAAGTCAACATCTCAGTTTATTTTCTCTGTTGACTTGAGGTTACTGGTGAAAAATCCAGCATTGCTAAAGGCCTGTGGTACCCCAATCCAGTAATAAAACCATCTTAGTAGGAAGCATTTTCTGTGGCAGATTTTAAAAAGTGGAAAAAAACTAAACAGGTAACTAGTATCTCATAAGACTCAAATCCACAAGGGGCCTGAGGAGTGGTCTTTGTCACGACATTGAAAAATTTATGAGCATGGAAGTAAGCAGTAATGCACTTTTTTTTGGTGTCATTAATATACAGTTACATGAGCAACATTGTGGTTATTAGATTCCCCCATTATCAAGTCCCCCCCACCAACCCCATTACAGTCACTGTCCATCAGCATAGTAAGATACTATAGAGTCACTACTTGTCTTCTCTGTGTTATACTGTCTTCCCTGTAGTATGTGTGCTAAACGTAATGTTATACTGCCCCCCACTATAGTATGTGTGCTAAACGTAATGCCCCCTATTCCTATTCCCCTTCTCCCTCCCTTCCCACCCATCCTCCCCAGTCCCTTTCCCTTTGGTAACTGTTAGTCCATTCTTGGGTTCTGTGAGTCTGCTGCTGTTTTGTTCCTTCAGTTTTTGCTTTGTTCTTATACTCCACAGATGAGTAAAATCATTTGATACTTGTCTTTCTCGGCCTGGCTTATTTCACTGAGCATAATACCCTCTAGCTCTATCCATGTTGTTGCAAATGGTAGGATTTGTTTTCTTCTTATGGCTGAATAATATTCCATTGTGTATATGTACCACATCTTCTTTATCCATTCATCTACCGATGGACACTTAGGTTGCTTCCATTTCTTGGCTATTGTAAATAGTGCTGCGATAAACATAGTGGTGCATGTCTTTTTCAAACTGGGCTCCTGCATTCTTAGGGTAAATTCCTAGAAGTGGAATTTCTGGGTCAAATGGTATTTCTATTTTGAGTTTTTTGAGGAACCTCCATACTGCTTTTCACAATGGTTGAACTAGTTTACATTCCCACCAGCAGTGCAGGAGGGTCCCCTTTCTCCACAACCTCGCCAATATTTGTTGTTGTTTGTCTTTTGGATGTTGGCCATCCTCACTGGTGTGAGGTGATAGCTCATTGTGGTTTTTAATTTGCATTTCTCTGATAATTAGCGATGTGGAGCATCTTTTCATGTGCCTGTTGGCCATCTGAATTTCTTCTTTGGAGAAGTGTCTGCTCAGATCTTCTGCCCATTTTTTAATTGGATTATTTGCTTTTTGTTTGTTGTGACACATAAGCCCTTTATATATTTTCCCTTATCGAATACGTCATTTATGAATATATTCTCAGTAATGCACTTTTAAGTTTCATTTTACCTGAATTGCAGCATTAATTAAATTTTGCCTGGCATTTTAGTTACTCATTCATGTCTGTCTGCCTCTACTTGAATCTAAGCTCTTTGACTGCAAAAATCATAAGTGACATTCACCTTTATAGATCCCCTAGTCCATAACTTTGCATGTAATTGCCATTCTACGAATACTGAATTGAACAAATGTGTCCCAGTATAATTACTCGCAGTTTAAAGGGATATACTAAAGGTGTTCCAAGTTAAGACACTGATCACCTGATATTTATTTAGCCTCATTCCTGCAACTGACTCAGCAATGTTTTCATCAGTTTCTCAATTTATAATGAGCTAAATTATGTGCTTGGAAATTTTTTCTGATAACCTGAAAAACAGCTTTAAAAGTAAATCCTGAGCCCAGAAAGACATGAGGTAAGACAGTGAGAAACTTTTAGGTGTGACTGATACCAGACACAACAGGCTGCTTCATGTCAGTAATTAGCATCAAAATTTTTTAAGTTTTAATTTTTGAATCTTTACTCACCAGTGTCTAGTCTTGACTTGACATGCTGATACCTTGGGTTTTGTGGTATCCTTTTGGTCAAATACTAAAAAAATAAGAAAATTCACAATTAATTAACATAAGGATACAAGCCAGGCAAAGTGGGGAAAGAGTCAGATACTAAAAAAATAGAACAAATGCTAAAATGTCATCAAATTTCAAGATGGAAGGAGCTCTAGAGGTCCAGTTCTTTGCTACAGCATCTCCACAGCTCAAGATGGTTATCTTGTCTCTGCCAAAAAATTTCTGTATTTTGTCAAAATAATCTCACAGCACTACGTAATTAGAAAAAACCCACTTAACAATTATTTCTCACATTGAGACAAAACTGGGCTCCCTTTCAGTTCCATCCAGTCCACTGTTGCAACCCAGAATAAGCCACACAGAAATCTGTTAAGGTAGCTAAAAGCAACTCCCTGTCCTTCTGTTTAGTTTTACTCTTTGTATGTTTCTAGGCCAATTCCTCTAGACACCCTCTAGATTTTATCCACACCTCCCTAACAAGTAGCGCTCAGATCCAGACCTAAGCACAGTGCCCAGATGTTGCCAGACTAGGACCGAGTTTGGCAGCCCTTTCCCACCACTTGCCCGGAGTGTAAAGTTCCACAGGTGTCACTATGATGGTCTCTGCTCTTAGAGTAGCCGAGGCTCATCACGGCCTCAGGATAAGTTTGTGGTCAGCAAAATGTCTAACTATGTCCAGTCTCCCTTGTCCTGTCTTGTCGATTCTCTGGGAGCCGGGGAGAAGAACATGCCCAATTCCACCTTGGACAGCTTTATAGAGGAAGTCAAGTTTTGCCTAAGGACAAGTTGAAGAAAGGTATTCTAGGCAGATATTTGCTGAGACCGGAGACCTGAGTTGAGTGTGGCACATTAGGGAAACATTTGAAACACTGAATCCAAGCACAAGATATTCAACCACATTAAGTTTCAGTGGCATTTGTGAAAGCCACCAAGTGAGAGGCTAATGACGTTACATGCTGTAGCTTCCTTGCTCAGGCTCTTTTCTGACCCACAGGTATGAAAATCGTATGTCCAGTAACAGGCAGCTGCAGAGTATGAAGTTAAAACTGGGTAATACCTTTCCAGCTTCATCTCCTGCCACTCTCCCACACACTCCCATGATGAAGTTGCTCAAATGTTCCCCGGATGTGCCACACTTGCTCAGATCTCCAGTCTCAGCAAGTATCTGCCTAGAATGCCTTTCCTCCACTTGTCCTTGGGCAAAACTTGACTTCTTCTATAAAGCTGTCCAAGGCAGAACTGGGCACGGTCTGCTCCCCAGCTCTCAGAGTATCAACACCCTGTACCACTGTTTATACCTCGACCGTCTTCTCTAGTCTAGGATTTTCTTGAAGGCAGGGACAATATGTTACTCAAATCTGTATTCATCTAGGCCTTAGTACTTGGAAGGTACACTTATGGTATTTGGTCAATAAATGAATATCTAGACTATGTACTGCATTACTGTAACTACCTGGTTGTTTAGAACGGCAAGCTTTAAAACCCGTATCACTTGCCCGTGAAAACACAGTTAACTATAGCACACCCTGTTCGGAGGACTGAAAAATAAGTTACATATAAAAATACCTTTCAAGTGATCCACAAAGCATCAAAACAATATAGGGTACTTCAATGTATCTGTTGGTCAGAGTTTGGGATTTCAGAAACTGGGAAGAATTTTTTCAAACTGTGAGCACCTATAGAGAGTTATCAACTGTTAATTTTGCCAAGTAAGAACATTAAACAACAGCAACGAAGCAAAACCTCATAACTACCGCCTGCTATTTCAATACCTAAAAAGTAAAAAAGAAAAAAAAAACCCGAATAAAAGGGGTGGTCTTTTACTGTCATTAAAAAAACTAATGACATTGTCTGTGTTTTTCATTTTGTTCTGGGCAAGTAAATCCCTTGTCATGGATGCCTTAGCATTGGTCCTCTGATATCCGGTGGAACCCCTGAGCTATTTTATCCTCAGAGAAAGGTTGGAAAGCTCTTTTCTCCCTCTGACCAATAATACGCTGTCTGTAAGAGAAAGTGACTCTAACGCCAATTCCAACTCCTCCTTAGATGAAGACTGAGAACATTCTTAAGTTAGAGAAGAAAAACATTCAAAGACTGAAAAGCAGTACTGCAGGACAATTGCCCAGAGGAAGACAATATCATGGCAAAACAAAACAGAACAGAAAAGCAAACCAAAAAAAAAAAAAAAAAAAGTCCAAATGGGAAAGCAGGTGCCTGGTAAATTAAGTCAAAAAAAGCTAATCCTAGAATTCAGCTATCTTAGACTAAGGGTTTTTCTTTTTTTTTTTCACTCTGTATTTTTATTTCTATATGCCATTTCCTGTTTTTACTTTTGTTTTTCCCACTAGTTTCCTAGCAAAGCTTGTTTTGACAAATTCCAGACTAGTCTCTGCTGAACCAAGGGGATTTGTCCACACCTAAGTCAGCATAGCTGAAAAGTGGGGGCATCTCTGGGGACCAGTGTGGTGGCCACAGAACAATGGGGGAGAGAGCGTGGACAGCTGCAGTGGCTGGGCCCCTCCAGCCCCGGTTTTCCCTTACAGACACTAATGAGAAGTCCATATGCTGCAGTAGAAAAATGTTGTGTCTCTTTTCAATTTTCCCATTTGGTCCAACTTCTCATTCTTGAGTTTCTAGTGCCAACCACAATGTGAAACTATGCTCCACTCCAAGCAGATTTTATGGAACTGCCATATTTTTTCCTTAAAATATGATTCTTGCCTTGGGGGTGACTATTTCTTGACCTACTGACCAACTGGCTTTTTTTTCAATTACATAAACAGGAAGGAATGGTGGAAAGTGAAAGAGCTGAGGAAAGAAACTTGTTTCAAGGAGGACTATTCATTCATTCAACAAAGCTTATTGAGCACCAACCATTTGCTCAGTCCTCACTGTGCTGAAGACACAGAGGTAGAAAACACAGTCCTTGCCATTCAGGCCTCACTGATGCTGGAAAGAAAAACAAGTGAACAGATGCCATGTTGCATGAACGAGGAGGAGCACGGGAGATTGGCACCTAATCCAGAGTAAGAGTCCAGAACCATTTCCAGAAGTCTGAGG
Source organism: Smutsia gigantea (assembly GCA_032199065.1). NCBI lineage: Eukaryota > Metazoa > Chordata > Mammalia > Pholidota > Manidae > Smutsia > Smutsia gigantea. The sequence goes on along the minus strand of JAVSCE010021997.1, from coordinate 6,599 downwards.
GCCAAGAAAGTTAGTCAAGCTAAAGGAGTAGTGGTGGGAGCTACAGGGTTCCTGTAAGAGGGAGGCCTGGAACACAGGGGACAACAGGGAGCCAAACGAGGCTGGAGAGGCAGGCAGGGGCAGATCACAACGGGTCCTGAATCCATGCTAAGAAGCCTGGATTGTATCCTGCAGATCACTGGTTCTCAAACGGCGCTGATTTTCTCCTCCAACCTCCAGAGACAATTGTTAATGTCTGGAGACATTTTAGATGTCAGAACTGGGTGCTATTGGCATCTAGCAAGTAGAGGCTAGGGGTGCTGGTGACCATCCTGCATGGCAGGTGAGCGTGTTCCCCAACCAAGAACTAACTGGCCCCAAATGGCAGCACTGTTGCAGCCGAGAAACCCTGGTGCAGACAATGGGGAGTCACTGGTGGAAGTTTAAGGGATGGGATTACATTTCTATTTTAGAAAGATTGCTCCAGCAGCCCTCTGGAGAACTAATAGGAGTGCAGTCAAGAATGGAGCCATAGAGACCAGCTCAGAGGTGGCTGTGCTAAGAGGATCTGTGGTCCTAAGGAAGAGGCCACAGAGGAAAGCAGAAGAGACAGGGAAGATTTTCAAGAAGTCTGTAAGATGTAAAGTCAATATGATTGAAAACTGACTGGTTTAACAGGGTGAGGACAATGATACCATTCCCCAAAAAGGGGACTTACGGAGGAAGCATATTTTGAGAAACATGATGTGTTGAGTTTGGGGCATGTTGAGCATGAACTCTGAGTTATCCAGGAGGGAAGCGGTGAGCTGGCTCTTTGGGCCTGGAGACCAGGAGATGGATCTGGGCAGCAAAACATCAGGATTTGGGGGTTGTCAGCATCTAGGCAACAGGGGAAGCCATGCAGATGGACGAAATGACCACTGCAGAGTGTGGAGCCTGGGAAGAAAATCCCCAACATTGAAGGTCAGGTAGAGAAAAGCACTGTGGATGAGACTTGCAGGAGGCTGGAAGAAAGTGGGTCAGGAAAATTAAAGAGTTTCAGGAGAAGAGAGTGGTCAACAGTGACTGAGGCTGTCAAGTCAGAGATCAAGAGGTCAAGTGTAAACAACCGAACAAGAATCCAAGTCCAGTAAAAGAACAACAGAAAAGTACATCTGGATTGAACAACCACACCACCAGACAACCGTGGTGATGTACTAACAGTAAACTGACAGGCGCAGAAGCACAAACAGCAGGTTGACTGTAGGAGAGTGGAGGGAGGAAAGAAGAGGATCATAGCCAAATGGCCTTTTTCCCCCTGCTTCAGAGTTGATAAGGAATAGTTTTCATCGTTTTGCGTTGGAAGAAAGGAGAGATTTGAGGATGTTTAAAGGCTAACAGGCTAGATAAGGGAGGCTGAAAATGAGGTAGGAAGGAATGGAAACAAGGGAGTGGGAGAGGATGAGGCCCAGAGCCCAGGGAGAAGGCTCCGCTTTGGATAGGATTCAAGATAAAGGTTTAAGATAGGTGGTCATGTTGAAGTTCATCAGGAGGAGGAAGGAAGCTGAGAAAGTCCATGTTTCCGGCATTATTACAAGCTCTTTGAAAGTAACCAAAAACGTCTAAGACCCTTTAAGGGCTTACAGCTCTAGGGAGAGCCAAAAATGCCCTTCCTGTCTACCCATCCATCCCAGCTACTTAACCTCTACTGAGCTTTCAAGATCCAGCACAAACATATTTTCCAGGAAGATGCCTCTGAAGGCCCCAGTCAGATGGGCATCTCTTCCCTGCCTGGAGTGTCAGTACTTGGTACTATGCACATTCCCCAATTCCTGCACTTGGGATAAGGACTCTGTCTTGTAGATCTCTGTGCCTGCTACAAGGCCTTGCACTAGTGTGACAGCAGTTAAGTACTGCCAAATGGAAGAAGATGGTTCTGAGAACTGGGCAACATGCAATGTGCACACTAGCATCATGTGAGCAGCACATACACCAAGAGCTCTCACACTACAGGTGATAAGGGAGACTTCATGAAAGAAGTGGCACTGGAGCTGTGTTTTAAGGGTTGAACATCTATAGATTAAAAGATGGGGGGGAAAGAAAAAAGTATTCCAAGTGGAGAAAAGTCTAACAGGAAACCACTTTAAAAGTATGTTTAAAGAATAGCAAATTGTTCTATTTGCTTAAGAAGGTAAAACAACCGTAATAATAAAGGGAATGGCTGCTAACATTTATTGAGCACTTAACTGTGTTCTCCGGCATTCAACTGAGCATTTGACCTATATTGTCTCATTTAATCCTCATAACTACCTGTGAGTAGATACTAGTATTAGCCTCATCTTACATATTAGGAAATAAGCACAGAGAAGTGGGGGTTACTTGCCTGTGAGAGTGGTGGAACCTGGATTTGAACTAGGCAGTCCGGTATAGAGCTTGAACTCTTCAACACTCCACCACAGAGCCTCATTCTAGTAGGGGTTCTGCATGTGGGATCCACAGATGGGTTTTAGAAGGTCCATGAGTCCCATTGGATGCAACATTTTGAGTGTATGTGCATTTTTCACGGGAAAGAGTCCTTTGGTTTCACCATGTTTTCAAAGGGGTTTTAAGGGTTAAGAACCATGGGTTAACGGAATCCTGTACTGTCAGGTTGGACATGGATAAGTAAGCTCAAGTGGAGAACCCTGAATGTAGACTGAAGGTCTGGCCTAGGCCCTAAAGACAATGGAAGGTACTGAAGTGCTGAGCTGTGAACCACACAATCAAGAGACTATTTTGGCAGATTACTAAAACATGCAGAGTAGACTGGGCTTTATGAATACATGGATGTTAAAGAAGAAATGAGATGAATGAGATGTCAACAGTGGGTTTTTCTGAAGGAAAATCACTAAAAAATGAGTGAGATTGTCTGAATCACAACTTCAAAAATGAAAGCTTTTCTGGCTTCCCACCTCTCCCAGAATGGAACTCACAAGGTTGTTAGCATTTCACCTGCAACATATGCAATGAGATTTATGTTTAAAAGATTTTTAAAAAATACCGTTATACATTTTGTTCAGAATTTCTCTACTTATCTCCTTTGTATAGAGAGGTGGTCCATAAAATGAAAGGAATGGGTGTTGATTCTAAAAACAGCCTCATTTAAGGCAATCTCACCCTTAAACAGTCTTTTAAATAATTTTTTTTTTGGATGGGAGTTTTAATCTGGTCCAACTGTACTCATCAGCCTCATTTAAGGCAATCTCACCCTTAAGCAGTCTTTTAAATAAATTTTTTTTTGGATGGGCGTTTTAATCTGGTCCAACTGTACTCATCTCAAACACCAACCCTGACTCACATAGGCACCTGCAGCAGCCCCTGCTTTGCCAGCAGCTACCACCTGGGGCTGACTGTATTTTTCAAGATGGCCAGAACACAATTTCCCATCTCACTTACACTGTGATGTTGACAGTCCTCCACTGAGGGGTGGGGCCCATATTCCCTCCCTTTGAATCTGGAGGGGTCCATCACTGTGACAGAAGTGATGCCACATGACTTCTGAGGCTAGCTCATAAAAGGCAATATGGCTTCCACCTGCTTCTCTTTGGATACTTGTTCTTGGAACTCAGCCACCATGCTGTGAGGAACACCAAGCCCCATGGGAAAGGCCATTTGTAGGTGGTAAGGCTGACTGCCCCAGCAGTTACCAGCCAATCGACTGGTATCAATGGCCAGACACACAAATGAAGAAGCTTTTGACAAAGTACTGAGTACCACCTGGCTGAGCGCAGAGCGTTGAAGGTGTAGAATTGGGAGGGGGAGTCCCCAAACCACGGCCCAGTGAGATCCTCCTGTAATTAAGCTCAGCATCAGCAGGCCCCCTCACATACAGAGATCCCAATCATCTTTTAAACATAATGAACAATTTAGAATTTAAGGAAGTTGGAGGATCTTGCTATGGACTTACTTGTGTTCCCCCCCAAATTTGTAATGTTGAACCCCTAGTACCCATTGTAACCGTATTTGGAGATGGGGCCTTTAGGAGGTAATTAAGGTTAGATGAAGTCATAAGGGAGGGGCACAAATCCAATAGGATTAGTGTCTTTATAAAAAGAGCCACCAAACTCCCTTTGCACAGAAAGAGGAGCCATGTGAGCACCCAGGAGAAGGCAGCCATCTGCAAGGCAGGAGAAACCTTTCACCAGGAACCAGTCAGCCAGCCCCTTGATTTTAAACTTTCCAGCCCTCAGAACTATGAGAAATAAATTCCTGTGGCAACTTGAGCTGACTAATGCAAACATCCTCAACAAAACAAAAATAGCATTAGGGAGGAAACTGAGACTATGCTGGGGAAACACATTTTTTAAAACTATTATTAGAGAAAAGAAAACACACATCCACACAAAAACATATATGAATAATTAGAGTTCACCATTCATACTAGCCCCAAAGTGGAAATAACCCAAATGTCCATCAACAAAAGAACAGATAACTGAAAAATGTGGTATATCGATTTGCAAAGGATTACAATAAAAAGGAATGAAGTACTGATACATGATATAACATTGATGAGCCTTAAAACACTATGCTAAATGAAAGAAGCCAGTCACAAAAGACCACATTTTGCATGATTCTACATATATGACAGTAGAGAACAGGCAAATCTAGAGAGGCAGAAAGTAGGTGAGTGGATGCCAAGTCTGGAGGGGGCAGACAATAGGGGAATAGATAGCTAAAGGTTATAGATTTCATTCTAGGGTGATGAAAATGTTCTAAAATTGTAGTGATAACTGCACAACTCTGTGAATATACTAAAACCACTGAAATGTACTCTTTAAGAGGGTGAATTTATGGTACAAGAATTTTATCTCAATAATACCACTAGTAAAAAAAATAAATTTTAATAAGTAAAAAAATATAAAAAACTTCTGCATCACAGTCATGCCAAGTACTTATGCAGGAGTTGAAAGTTGAGCTATATTTTTCTGACATAGCTCTCTAAGACATATTTTTAAGTGAAAAAAGCAAGTCAAAGAACCATATGTACAATGTCAAAACATTTGGGTAAAACAAAAACACAAAATCAAACTCTCTACACACACACACACGTGTGCACATGTGCAAATGCACAGGAAAAGTTTTGGAAAAGATAACTGAATAAAATCATAGTGATGTAGTAAAATGTCCTACATTATTTGAAAAATTTTATAAATAGCACAGAATAAAGACAAATAGAAATTCCAGGAAAAACAAAAGGCAATAAGAAAGGAAATGTAATCCTAATAATCATTGCTTTGGTAATAGTATTTACACAGTCACAAAAAACAAACAAAATATTCAATGTAAAAAAATCGTATTAGAAATTAGGCAGAAGACACAGAGATGTTTTATTGAAGAGGATATAGGTTGGCAAATAAGTACACGAAAAGGTATAAGATGTTCAACCACAGTATCCATTAGGGAAATGCAAATTAAGATCATGGTGCGCTACCACTACATACCTATCCAAAAAACTAAAATAAAAAAATATCGATAATACCAAATGTTGCCAAGAGTGTAAAAAGACTGGATCTGTCATACACTGATGTTGGGAATGTAAAATGTCACAGCCACTCTGAAAACAGTTCAGCAGTTTCTAAAAAAAGCTAAATGTAAGCTTACCTAGCAACTTACCATACCACCTAGCAACTGCACTCCTGGGCATTTATCCCAGAGAAATAAAAATTAATGTCAACACAAAGAACTGTACCCAAAAGTTCATTATCTTTATTCAGAACAGCCCCAAACTAAAAATAACGGAAATACCCTACAGTAGTTGAATGGTTAAACAGTTATACATCCAAATTTCAGAATACCAATCAGCAGTAAAAAAGAATAACTATTGCTACAGGAAACAACGTGGATGCATCTCAAGGACATTACTGTGAGTGAAAAAAATCCAGTCACAAAAGGTCACATACTGTGTGATTCCATTTATACAACATTCTCAAAAGACAAAATTACAGGAAAGGAAAATGCATTGCCAGGGGTTAGGATAGTAAGGGGAAGAAAGTGAATGTGACTAAGAAGGGGGAGGTAAAAGGGGGATATTTGTGGTGATAGAATAGCTCTGTATCTTGACTGCAAGCCTACACATGTGTAAATCTTTATTAAATCTACATGTGATAAAATAACTATAACTGTACACACATTGTAAAAACATCAACTTTATGGTTTTGATATTGTACTATACTTACAAAAAATATAGTCATATATTGTCATTGGAGGAAACTGGGTACATGGGACTACTAGGAAATATTTTTGCAATTTTCTGTGACTCTATATTCATTTCAAGATAAAAAGTTAAAAAAAAATCAAGAGTCCAAAACTAGCTCCTAAGAATTAAAAACATAATGGCAGAAATTGAAAACTCAACAGGATTGGAAGATAAAGTTAAATAAATCTCCCAAGGAGAAAAAGATACAGAAAACAGGAGGTATTATTTGAGAGAACCAGTCATATAGAGGCAATATCAGAATAGTGAATTCAAGAGAGAGACAGTGGAGAAAATGGAAGGGACAAAGTCAACGAGATAATCCAAATTTTACTGAAAGGCATGAATTGCTGGTGCCCATCAAAATGAATCAAAATAGACCAATAGCAAGGAATATCTTTATGAAACA
>JAVSCE010021996.1:0-65389 GCA_032199065.1 Smutsia gigantea | reverse complement strand
TGTGAGTCTGCTGTTGTTTTGTTCCTTCAGTATTTTTTCTTTGTTCTTATACTCCACATATGAGTGAAATCATTTGATACTTGTCTTTTTCAGCTTGGCTTATTTCACTGAGCATAATACCCTCTAGCTCCATCCATGTTGTTGCAAATGGTAGGATTTGTTTTCTTCTTATGCCTGAATAATATTCCATAGTGTATATGTACCACTTCTTCTTTATCCATTCATCTACTGATGGACACTTAGGTTGCTTCCATTTCTTGGCTATTGTAAATAGTACTGCAATAAACATAGGGGTGCATCTGTCCTTTTCAAATTGGGCTGCTTCATTCTTAGGGTAAATTCCTAGGAGTGGAATTCCTGGGTCAAATGGTATTTCTATTTTGAGATTTTGAGGAACCTCCATACTGCTTTCCACAATGGTTGAACTAATTTGCAGTCCCACCAGCAGTGTAGGAGGGTTCCCTTTTCTCCACATCCTCGCCAACATTTGTTGTTGTTTATGTTTTGGATGTTGGCCATCCTCACTGGTGTGAGGTGATATCTCACTGTGATTTTAAACTGCATTTCTATGATGATTAGCGATGTGGAGCATCTTTTCATGTGCCTGTTGGCCATCTGAATTTCTTCTTTGGAGAAGTGTCTATTCATGTCCTCTGCCCATTTCTTAATTGGATTATTTGCTTTCTGTTTGTTAAGGTGCATGAGTTCTTTTTATATTTTGGATGTCAACCCTTTATCAGATACGTTTTTTATGAATATATTCTCCCATACTGTAGGATGTCTTTTTGTCCTACTGATGGTGTCCTTTGCTGTACAGAAGCTTTTCAGCTTGATATAGTCCTACTTGTTCATTTTTGCTTTTGTTTCCCTTGCCCGGGGAGATATGTTCATGAAGAAGTTGCTCATGTTTATGTCCAAGAGATTTTGCCTATGTTTTTTTCTAAGAGTTTTATGGTTTCATGACTTACATTCAGGTCTTTGATCCACCTTGTGTTTACCTTTGTGTATGGGGCTAGACAGTAGTCCAGTTTCATTCTCTTACATGTAGCTGTCCAGTTTTTCCAACACCAGCTGCTGAAGAGGCTGTCATCTCCCCATTGTATATCCAAGGCACTTTTATCAAATATTAATTGGCTGTATATGTTTGGGTTAATGTTTGGATTTTCTATTCTGTTCCACTGGTCTGTGGGTCTGTTTTTGTGCCAATACCAAATTGTCTTGATTACTGTGGCTTTGTAGTAGAGCTTGAAGTCAGGGAGTGTAATTCCCCCTGTTTTATTCCTCCTTCTCAGGATTGATTTGGCTATTCGGGGTCTTTTGTGGTTCCATATGAATTTTAGAATTATTTGTTCCAGTTCATTGAAGAAAGCTGTTGGTAGTTTGATAGGGATTGCATTGAATCTGTAGATTGCTTTAGGTAGTATAGCCATTTTGACAATATTTATTCTTCCTAGCCAAGAGCATGGATGCATTTCCATTTGTTAGTGTCCTCTTTAATTTCTCTTAGGAGTGTCTTGTAGTTTTCAGAGAACAGGTCTTTCACTTCCTTCGTTAGGTTTATTCCTAGGTATTTTATTCTTTTTGATGCAATTGTGAATGGAATTGTTTTTCTGATTTCTCTTTCTGTTAGTTCATCATTAGTGTATAGGAAAGCAACAGATTTCTGTGTGTTAATTTTGTATCCTGCAACTTTGCTGAATTCAGATATTAGTTCTAGTAGTTTTGGAGTGGAATCTTTAGGGTTTTTTATGTACAGTATCATGTCATCTGCAAATAGTGACAATTTGACTTCTTCTTTACCAATCTGGATGCCTTGCATGTCTTTGTTTTGTCTGATTGCTGTGGCTAGGACCTCCAGTACTATGTTGAATAACAGTGGAGAGAGTGGGCATCCCTGTCTTGTTCCCGATCTTAGATGAAAAGCTTTCAGCGTCTCGCCTTTAAGTATGATGTTAGCTGTGGGTTTGTCATATATAGCCTTTATGATGTTGAGGTACTTGCCGTCTATACCCATTTTGTTGAGAGTTTTAATCAGGAATGGATGCTGAATTTTGTCAAATGCTTTTTCAGCATCTATGGAGATGATCATGTGGTTTTTGTTCTTCTTTTTGTTGATGTGGTGGATGATGTTGATGGATTTTCGAATGTTGTACCATCCTTGCATCCCTGGGATGAATCTCACTTGATCATGGTGTATGATCCTCTTGATGTATTTTTGAATTCGGTTTGCTAATATTTTGTTGAGTATTTTTGCATCTACGTTCATCAGGGATATTGGTCTGTAATTTTCTTTTTTGGTGAGGTCTTTGCCCGGTTTTGGTATTAGAGTGATGCTGGCTTCATAGAATGAGTTTGGAAGTATTCCCTCCTCTTCTATTTTTTGGAAAACTTTAAGGAGAATCGGTGTTATTTCTTCTCTATATGTCTGGTAGAATTCAGAGGTGAATCCATCAGGCCCGGGGTTTTGTTCTTGGGTAGTTTTTTGATTACCAATTCGATTTCGTCACTGGTGATTGGTCTGTTTAGTTTTTCTGTTTCTTGCTTGGTCAGTCTTGGAAGGTTGTATTTTTCTAAGAAGTTGTCCATTTCTTCTATGTTTTCCAGCTTGTTAGCATATAGATTCTCATAATATTCTCTTATGATTCTTTGTATTTCTGTGGGGTCCGTCGTGATTTTTCCTTTCTCATTTCTGATTGTGTTTATGTGTGTAGATTCTCTTTTTCTCTTAATGAGTCTGGCTAGGGGTTTATCTATTTTGTTTATTTTTTCAAAGAACCAGCTCTTGGTTTCATTGATGTTTTCTATTGTTTTATTCTTCTCAATTTTATTTATTTCTTCTCTGATCTTTATTATGTCCCTCCTTCTGGTGACTTTGGGCCTCATTTGTTCTTCTTTTTCCAATTTCAGTAATTGTGTCTTTAGACTATTCATTTGGGAATGTTCTTCCTTCTTTAAATAGGCCTGGATTGCAATATACTTTCCTCTTAGAACTGCCTTTGCTGCGTCCCACAGAAGTTGTGGCTTTGTGTTGTTGTTGTCATTAGTCTCCATATATTCTTTGATTTCTGTTTTGATTTGGTCATTAACCCATAGATTAATTAAGAGAATGTTGTTAAGTCTCCATGTATTTGTGAGCCTTTTTGATTTCTTTCTAAAATTTATTTCTAGTTTTATACCTTTGTGATCCGAGGAGTTTGTTGGTAGGATTTCAATATTTTTGAAATTACTGAAGTTCTTTTTGTGGCCTAGTATGTGGTCTATTCTAGAAAATGTTCCATGTGCACTTGAGAAGAATGTGTATCCTGTTGCTTTTGGGTGTAGAGTTCTGTAGATGTCTGTTAGGTCCATCTGTTCTAGTGTGTTGTTCAGTGCCTCTGTGTCTTTACCTATTTTCTGTCTAGTTGATCTGTCCTTTGGAGTGAGTGGTGTGTTGAAGTCTCCTAAAATGAATGCATTGCTCTCTATTTCCTCCTTTAATTCTGTTAGTATTTGTTTCACAAATGCCGATGCTCCTGTGTTGGGTGCATAGATATTTATAATGGTTATATCCTCTTGTTGGATTGCCCCCTTTATCATTATGTAATGTCCTTCTTTACCTCTTCTTACTTTTTTTGTTTTGAAGTCTATTTTGTCTGATACAAGTACTGCAACACCTGCTTTTTTCTCCCCATTGTTGGCATAAAATACCTTTTTCCATCCCTTCACTTTTAGTCTGAGTATGTCTTTAGGTTTGAGGTTAGTCTCTTGTAAGCAGCATATAGATGGTCTTGCTTTTTTATCCATTCTATTACTCTGTCTTTTTATTGGTGCATTCAGTCCATTTACATTTAGGGTGATTATTCATAGATATGTACTTTTTGCCATTGCAGGCTTTGGATTCATGGTTACCAAACGTTCACAGGTAGCTTCTTTACTATCTAACTGTCTAACTTTAACCCACTTATTATGCTATTATAAACACAGTCTGATGATTTTATTTCTCTCCCTTATTATTCCTCCTCCACTCTTTATATGTTAGGTGTTTTATTCTGTACTCTTTTGTGTTTCTTTGACTGCTTTTGTGGATAGCTGATTTTATTTTTTGCCTATAGTTACTATTTGGTTGGTCTGCTTTCTTTGCTGTGACTTTATTTTCTCTGGTGACATCTATTTAGCCTTGGGAGTACTTCCATCTAGAGCAATCCCTTTAAAATACCCTGTAGAGGTGGTTTTGGGGGAGGCAAATTCCCGCAACCTTTGCTTATCTGTAAATTGTTTAATCCCTCCTTCAAATTTAAATGATAATCTTGCTGCATACAGTATTCTTGGTTCAATGCCCTTCTGTTTCATTGCATTAAATATATCATGCCATTCTCTTCTGGCTTGTAAGGTTTCTGTTGAGAAGTCTGATGATAGCCTGATGGGTCTTCCTTTGTAGGTGATCCTTTTTCTCTCTCTGGCTGCCTTTAATGCCCTGTCCTTGTCTTTGATCCTTGCCATTTTAATTATTATATGTCTTGGTGTTGTCCTCCTTGGGTCCCTTGTGTTGAGAGATCTATGGGCTTCCCTGGTCTGAGACTATTTCCTTCCCCAGCATGGGGAAGTGTTCAGCAATTATTTCTTTAAAGACACTTTATATCGTTTTTTCTCTCTCTTCTTCTTCTGGTACCCCTATAATGCAAATATTGTTCCATTTGGATTGATCACACAGTTCTCTTAATATTCTTTCATTCCTAGAGATCCTCTTATCTCTCTCTGCTTCCACTTCTCTGTATTCCTGTTCTCTGATTTCTATTCCATTAACAGTCTCTTGCACCTCATCCAGTCTGTTCTTAAGTCCTTCTATTGATTGTTTCTTTTCTGTTATCTCCCTCTAGACTTCATCCCTTAGCTCTTGCATATTTCTTCACAGGTCCATCAGCATGGTTATGACTTTTATTTTGAATTCTTTTTCAGGAAGATTGATTATATCTATCTCACCAGGTCCCCTCTCTGGTGTTGTTTGAGTGAATTTTTACTGGACCAGGGTCTTCTGCCTTTTTGTGGTGATAGAAGTGATCGCTGGCAAGTGTCATGTGTGTCAGCTGGGAGAACAAAGTCCCTTCCCGCTTGCTGGTCGCCTTGCCCTTCTCTGCTGCTTCTGCTGGTTACCCGCACACTGGGAGCAGTCTCTGAGTTAATTCCCTGAGCTGCCGTGGGCGGGGCATTCCTCGGGATAGCCTGGGGCATTGCCGGGGAGTGGGGGGTCACAGATGTGCTGGGTGCATTCTCCTGCGAGAACGGTGCCCCTTCATGCTTTCCGGACCTTGCACTGTCTTCATCTGCCTGTGCCAGGCAGCCGTGCCTAGGCAGCAGCCTCTAGGTCTGGCTCTGTTAGCTGAGTGCTGGGAGAAGACTCTGTGTGGTTGCTGTGGGCGGGGCTGCTCCCTGGCTGTTCCGCATCAGTGACAGGTCAGCCGGTTTGCTTGCAGCTCTGTTGGGGGGTAATGAATGGCAGGCTGCTTATCAGCATTAGGGGCTTTGGAGATGCATTGCCACCCAGGGGGTTAGGGAGTCTGAAGTTCCTTAAGATTCCCAGCATGCTGGGCTGAGTGTGCTGGGATGATTTTGTCCACCTGTTAAACCCTTGTCCCTTTAAGACTTTTAAAGTGCCCACTTTTCTTTTGTCCTAGGGGAGCCACCTGTGGGGATCCACTCCCAGACTGTGGCTTGGATTTTACTTTTCTGTTTCTCTAATCTCCAGTTCACCATGCGATGTGTGTCAGTGCTCCCGGTGCAGATCACCAGGGCTGGTTATTTAGCAGTCCTGTGCTTCCACTCCCTCCCCACTCTGATTCCTTCCTCCCACTGGTGAGCTGGGGTAGGGGGAGTGCTCGGGTCCCGCCAGGTCATGGCTCTGTACCTGACCCTTTTCATGAGATGCTGAGTTCTCACAGATGTAAATGTAGCCTGGCTGTTGTACTGTATCTTCTGGTCTCTCTTTTAGGAATAGTTGTATCTGCTGTATTTTCAAAAAATATATGGTTTTCGGAGGAGATTTCCGCTGCCCTACTCATGCCGCCATCTTGAGTGCCTCCTCCCGTGAAGTCCCCAAATGTATATTTCTTATAAATCATTATATCAGAGCTGGCAAGGAGGTTGCTTTAATATGGGTGAAGAAGGTTCAGGCAGGCTAGGTCTGATATGGAGTTACCATGAGTGAGCTAGAACTACTTAATCCTATGTATAGTTGTATAAGAAAAGAGTTGTAGAAGCTCACTGGTATGTATAAAATGTCTTTTCCTAAATGCCCTCTTCTCCCAATCCTATTTTACCCTGAACATTATATATTAATTAATATTACTCCAAATATTTTCTATCAAAAGTAATCATTTTGTTCATACCTCTGGAGAAACTTTGCCCAATTCTTATTTGAGACAGACTGGTTACAATATAATACATCAAAGGATGAGAATTTTCTTAGATTTTTAGAACTGAGGATATACTCTTGGCAAACTTAATTTGAAATGAGTGTCTTCCCAGTGTCCAGCATCAAGCTGATGGTGAAGCACTATAGTTAGGAATGTTAGGTATAAAGACAGACATGAGCAGCCAGGGAAGGGGAAGATAAGGTTCAAGGAAAAAAGAACTTCCCAAACTCAAAATGCAAATTAAAACCAAAATAAGATATCCCCTCACACCACTTAGGATGGCCACCACCCAACAGACAAGGAACAAGGATTCAGAGAAAGGGGAACCCTCCTACACTGTTGGTGGGAATGTAAATTAGTTTAACCATTGTGGAAAGCAACATGGAGGTTCCTCAAAAAACTAAAAATACAAATACATTTGAACCAGGAATTCCACTCCTTGGAATTTGCCTGATGAAAACAAGATCCCTGATTCAAAAAGACATATGCACCCCTATGTTTATTGCAGCACTATTTACAATAGCCAAGATATGGAAGCAACCAAGTGTCCATCAGTAGATGAATGGTTAAAGAAGATGTGGTACATATTCACAATGGAATATTATTCATTCATAAAAAGAAAAGAAATCATACCATTTGCAGCAACACAGATGGAGCTAGAGGGTTTTACACTCAATGAAATAAGCCAGGTGGAGGAAGAAGTGCCAAATGATTTCCCTGATTTGTGGAGTATAACAACAAAGCAAAACTGAAGGAACAAAACAGCAGCAGACTCACAGACTCCAAGAAGAGACTAGCGGTTACCAAAGGGGAGAGGTGAGAGAGGGTGGGTGGGAAGGGAGGGAAAAAGGAATTAAAGGACATTCTAATTAGCAATCACAATATAGTTAGGCCACAGGGAAAGGCAGTACAGCACAGAGAAGACAAGTAATGACTATCATCTTACTACTCTGATAGACACTGACTGCAATGGGGACTGGGGTGAGGACTTGATAACATGGGTGAATGTTGAAACCACAGTGTTGTTCATGTGAAACCTTCATAAAATTGTATATCAATGATACTTTAATAAAAACAAACAAACAGCCTACGCTCTGCCCAGATAGAGGTTCCCGTGTGAAGAAAACAAATACTTTGCAGGGAGATAATTTCTTGCCTATCAGGACCAGGCCAAACCAGTCCCAACCAGGTCCCAATGCAGGTGCAGTCGAACAAAACAGAACCACTCAAAAAGGCACCTCCTCATAATCTCATTATAATAAAATTGCGGTTTTTGTCCTCCCCATAGGCTTTTCTGTGTGCATTTTTGGTAAAAGACAGGGGCATGAAGAGGAATGGGTGTTTGTAACTAGAGCTGTCAATCAAATGACCTCACCCTGTCAATCAAAAGAAGTGCCTTCTGGCTAGTAATGATAAACAGACCCTCTGCTAAAAGTCAGGGCCTTTGTCTACCTTGAGTCTGGCCTGCACCTCCTTTGAAATGTAATCAAATAAAACTTTGACTCAGCCTCTCTATTGTCTCTGCCTTTTAATTCTGTGTTGCTGCAGGAACAAGGACCGAGGAGACTGAACTCAATCTGTTACCCTATAGTTCCATGAACTCTTGCTTCTGAGGGGAAGAAAAGCAATAGGATCATCAACCACCAATATCTCTGTCTTCCCTGAGATGCCTATAGGCAACCTTACTATCAGCCCCATTTCTCCAGGTAACCTGAGTAAGTCTCCATTCTCTGACAACTAAATGAGCTTTTACCACAAATACTTTAATGCATCAATGCAGAATGGATACTATTTAAAATGTATTTAGAAATAAAAATAAGGTATGAAATAATTTATAATTAAATAAAATTTCATATAAAAATGTAAATGGTTTAGTCCATGCTTCAACACCTTTACAAATCAAGAAAAACTACTCTATGACAAATAGTAATAATATATATATAATAGAATAGTGACCTTTGGAACTCAATGTATGCATACTACATTTTAGAGAATTCAATAAAAATGTGTTGAAATTATAGGTCATTTGTATTGTATTTTTTGACAAAGAAAAATTGATGCCAGTTGACATCATAAGATATTTTTCCAAAAGATGAAATGCACCAAGGTATTTTTCCTCTACTGAACTGTTTAATAATTCCTGCCATATTACATAGTCTGTTAAAAAAGATAATTTTACATTCTTTTGAAATGTTTACATTAGTAAGTCCTCAAGCAGAGAAAACTTAGTTGGAAATATTTTCCTCACTAAGAGTTTTCTATATCTCAATATTGCAAGATCAAGCTCAATGTAATAGGAATTTGTGTTCTCAAGTTAGCTCTTATTTTGATATCAGAAATATTTTGTGTCTAGAGCAATATTTTTGTCAAGATCTGGAGTTTGAGGTATAAGCATTCTTGATGTAATTTTTGCAAAATATGTAGGCTGAACCTGACCAACTGTTTTAGATATTTATTGAAACACTAAGATTTAGCTTTCTTGTTTAGGAATAAAATTGAGAGGGGTAATACATTTGAAAAAAGAACACAGATCCCAATGACTAACCAAATTAAGACATTCTTAATGAAAATATGTACCTAATTGTTCAAATGAGAAAAGCAGCTTGTAGCCTGGTGGTTAAGGCCCAGGTCTTTGGAGTCAGACTGCCAGATTCTCTGTCAATGACAAGCTACATGGCCTTTGTTTAGCAACTTCATTTCTCTGTGCCTTGGTCTTCTCTTTGTCTGAGGAGGATGATGATAGTGAAGGCAGCCATGTTATAGGGTTGGTCTGAGGATTAGTTGAGGCAGTCTATGAGAAGCATTAGTACTGTGCCTGACCCTTAGTGGGCACTTACTAAATAGGTAGTTAATATTATGAATTTACTGGCTGATAACATATCCATTTGATGAGTATTTATTAAGCATCTACTCTGCCTCAGCTACTGATAGACACGCACTTCTGCTGTGTAAAAAAAAGTAAAGCAATGGGTTCTGGAAGATAGGCAGAATGCAAGTTAAACGGGAAACCTGAAGACTTTTGTATAGGTCTTATCTTGTTCCAGTAGAGTAGGATGGTGAGTCAGTTATATGCCTTATGTAAGAGGCATAAGATATAAGATCTGCCTAAGAATCATAAAAAGGAAAAAGACTTCACTCCACCAATGTATGAGTGCACAAAAAAGGGACATTGAATGTCAAATGAATGGAAAAGATAAACCACATTGTTTTCACTGCTATATTCTTTGGTGTCTATTGATAATTCTATTGGACTAGAGGAAAAGGCATCTCCTTACCTAAAGAGAATTCTCTTTTCTTACTTTTATTTGCTGCTTGGAAGTAACCACCTTTACTAAAGAGTAATATTTCATACACTGGAGACAGATGCTTAAAATATCATTTCTATATCATGGAATTTTTTATATACTGTAATTGAGAATATGGTGAAATCTGTGAACCATCATGCAGGGTTAATTATTTTTGTACTTTGTGTAGAATCTATTTATAAATACAGATGAACAATAAGCTTCCTGAAAACATGGACTATATTGTGTTCACTTTTATGTTCTTAACACTCCCACAATGCTAGATGAACACTTGATGAGTAAGTGAATAAGTGTGTGCTTCAGGGACTGTATGATATCTCATAGCCAGCTTCACTCCTTTACCTCATGACCTGTATCTCATGCAGATAAAATCAGGCTAAATGGAACATGACTTTGAATATGAAAAGAAGGCAAGATAAATACATGAGTGTTGATAGAATTAGTTCTGTATTTTGCCAAGGTAATGGGAAACTGAGAGATGAGTGTTTCTAAGACAATTTCACATTAGCCAAATAACCCATGAGCATTAATTTAGCTCTCTTGGTTGTGTTCCCGGGTCACAGCTACACCACCTGGATACACTGGGAAACTGGGCATTACAGGGAGGAGATGTGTCTGTGAGCCACACAGTATCACATTCAGAACACTCATTAGATTTGTTCTATAGAAAATAATTCCCACCACATTTCTTGAAATATAAAATTGAACAAAGTAATTCCTTTAATGGTGGATTTGAAAAGATGAAAGCTAATCACCTAATGTGTTTTTTATTTGATTTGTGAATAGTTTTCACGTATTAACTGACTCTAATTTTTTTTCAAGCTTCTAAAATGTTTTTTGGTAATATGTCTCTAATTGCAGATATTCTCTAGGGCAAACGACTTCATGAAATAATTCTGGAATTACAAAATAATTCATAAGAGTTTTTTGACTTAAAAAAAAAGTGTTCTATTCTTTGAGTAAGAAAAAAACAAACAACTCCAACCCTGTAGAGCTTTCCCGGTCAGTATGATAACCTGCCAGCAAGGAAGGACTCACATATGTTCTCTTCAAAGTTCCTGTTAGAAGCTCTAAAATAGCAAAGAAATGCAATACCATTTAAAACCAAAGATAAAAAATCAGGACATGCACCATAAAAAAGAGGGACAGAAGTACAGTTGCAGGCTGCTAACTTTGGTTTAACTGGGAAACATAAACTAAAACTAAACACTAAAAATACTATCTAAGGAAATAATTACAGGCTTTAGAGAGCTACAAAGGGCTAGCTTGAGCTGACCGATGCGCTCACTAACAACTGAAAGGCTGAAGGAAAAAAATCTCAACGTACAAATACTCCATCTGTTTGAAAGCTCTGGAGCACGGCTAAGGCAGCCACGGCTTAAGGAGCTGAGATTCCAGAGGAGAATGAACCCACCGAGATGAGTCTGACATTCATTACCACTTTTCCTTTGAAGTGTTTATTGCATCATAAGCCCCATGGTTAGAGATGATTACAAGGCAAGCAGAAAGTGGTTTTTGTTAAAAGGTGAGGAAACTGAAGAGAGCTTTTAGCAATCTTGTGGGCTTTTGAACAAAAATAAGTTCAAAACGGACAAGGCAACAAAAAAATGAGGGGTAAATAACTGAGAAAGAAAAGCAAAAAAGTGAGCCCAATCCCCTGAGCTGCTTTTCCCTTTAAGATGTTTGGTGCTTTCCTAACTAGTCCAATCTAAGGGGAGGCAGAAATGCTGAGCAGGAAGTGGCTGCTGAGAGGTTGAGAAGGTCCCCCTGTTCTGGCAAAGAAAGCAGCTGTCTTAAGTAATTTGGTAAAACAGTATTTTCCTAGCTACTGTAGGGTAAATCCAGAAAGAACCATATACAAACAGTCAGTACATTGTTTTCTCACAGAGGCATGAATTAGCAATTTTGAAATTACATTCCACATGTATCATTGAACAAGTAAATATATATCTTGTAGATAATGACAGCCAGGGCATCTATTCCAATATGGCACCACCAAATTGAAAATGGTTAGGTGTACTCCACTAACAGGAGCTCAAAGACAGGTTTTTAAAGAAAAGAGCAGAAATGAAGCAAGGAAATTATTCAATTCATTGTAGCCTAAGCTGTTGCCTTAAATGGGAAATCCTAGTTGGTTGATTGTTCCTAAATTTCATTTTCTCAGGTTTGACTCTGGCTTATGTTTTGGTTTGCTTAAGTAGCCTACCAAGGCATTAGAGCCACCCCAGTCTAATGGCCTCCTTGCTTAATTACTTTAACAACAAATCTATGTTGTGACATATAGATGGCTTAAAACAACCCAAATTTATTACCTTATCATTCTGTAGTTCAGAAAATCACTACCTGTATTGTTGAGCTAAAACCAGGGTATCAGCAGGCATTCCTTTCTGGAGGCACAAGGGGAGAATCCATTTCCTTCCTTTTCCAGCTTGTAGAGACCTCTCTCTGGTCCTTGCACATAGTCCCCCTACATTTCAGATCCAACAATGCAAAACACCTTTCTCATGCTGTCATCTTTCTTCATCAGCAGCCAGGAAAGATCTGCTTTTGAGGACACATGTGACTATATTAGGCCCACCTGTGTTAATCTAGGATAATTTCCCCATTTCAAGTTCCTTAACCTTAATTACATATGCAATGTTCCTTTTGTCATATAAACTAATATATTCATCAGTTCTGAGGATTATTGTATAGAGGTCTGCATATCTGTCAATATAGGCTTTATATTTTGGGAGGCTATATTGTTATCTGCACATACTTGCATATAGAATCAGACTTTTAAAAATATCCTGGTGAACTTAAACTTTTCTCATCATATAGTAACTGACTTTATTGCCACTGATGTTATTTACTTTGACACCTAGTTTGTCCCATGTTAAAACAGCATAGCACCAAGAGATCAGTGATGAATACAGAGAGGAAGCAAATCATAGGAGTGATGGAAAAATGTTTGAAATAAAATGGGGAACAAATCTTAGAAAGCAGGCACTCACAGAAAGATTTGAGGAAAAAAATGAAGCTAATAATGAAATATATGACAGAAGAAAGATTTTCTAATTAAGATAAACATACAAACCAACAACAACCTTGAGACTGGATACTGCAAGAACTTTCCATATCCTCCCCATGAAATGGATTATCTTTGAAATTTAAAAACAGTAAAAGACCAAGACCAAAATAGGTAGCCAGGTGGCAGAAGTCAGTCTGACTAAATTTTCCTGTATGGTGCTAAATATCAGAAAATGCAATGTTGAGAGGAAATTTACAATGTCGTAATTCTATATTCAGTTAAGTTTTCACTCACGTGTGAAGAGAACAGAGAGATACTCAGCAAAATACAGCTGTTTTAGAAATCTTGCCTCAATCAGGAGTGATTCCTTTTGTTTTCCATGTCCTTCTTAGTTACTTGATTTTGTTTTTTATTTATTACTACTTATTTTTTTATATACACTTGATATACAATATTATAGTGGTTTCAGGTGTACAACACAGTGATTTGACAATTATATACATTACTAAATGCTTACCATGATATCACTTGGTTCTTTTTAAAACTATGAGGATTATATTCAGAATACCAAACAAGACAGATTAGCAAAAAAGAATTCTTTCAACCCAAGATAGTGGAAATATCTTGGTGACCACCATGTCTGTGACCATCAGGGCTGGTTGCCCAGACCTCTACTAGTCCTGTTCCTGCTTTGTTTAAATGCCCATACAGTTGGGACCCTTTCTTCTTGGAAACAGAGTCACCAATTTTACCTCGAGATTTGTGGACAATGCCTGGCAACTGCTTCCAAAGGGAAAATTATCCTAATCACCCCAATTTATAATCCAAATGACTGACAGTGATCATTTCTAATTATACTTTTGTTTTTTTTAAGTAGGGGGGACCAAGAGCCATGCCCTTTCTATTGTTTGGTAGACATGTCACAAAATAGTAAGATGCATAATTTTTCTGGACCTGGGAAGAAAAATTGTGAATTTTTGAAATGATTATTCTCCTATTTTGTCACCTGTCTTTCAAATGCTGATCTGCAGCATTTGTTAACTTTCTTCTGGAAGCTTGTTCAGGGCCTGGTGGTGCCCTCGCTATAGATCCAACAGTGCAGACCAGTCAATTCCACCCTTACTCAGATGAAGGAAGAATAACGTCTCAGTAAACATCCAGGCCCTATCAGCTTGCAAATAGAATTTTCCCAGGTTTCCTAAAACAACCATTTATGTAAGCTTCTATTTAAAAAAAAATACAAGATGTCATTCATCTAAGAGATGAGTAAACTAATATTAAAAATGAGTGGGAAATTACTGATATAAAAATTAATGGATAAATGAAAGCAGTAAAATAATAAATCTTATTCCCAATATATGAAAAGTTCTTATGAACTGATTCAGCAGAGCTGTAGTATCTTAAAAGATGTGCCTAACACACATAGATTATTGAGCAAATAATAATGGCTAATAAACATAGTAAGTGATCAGTTTCACTAATAATAAAAAATAATTAAAAATGGCTGTTATATCATTTCTAGTCTAGCAATATAGAAAGTGTTAAAAAAAATAAGAATACTGGCTGCCAAGAAGGGAATGTGTCTAGGGACAGGGTGCAGACGAGCATACTCGCCAAGTTAGGAGGAAGAGACAACAAAAAATTGACTTGTTGGGGAATAAGGGACCTCTTGGGAGACGACTCAAGTTTGTTTGCTCTGTCTGACACAAGGACCAGCTAGGCCAAGAAGAAATCTGCGTGCAGACCACTCAGGACCCTTCTAGGAGTGAGAAAACTCAATGAGCTGAGCCAGAACCTGTGACTGGCAGGGCTGCTAACCCCCTGCAGAGCCAGGCTGTGAAGGAGGCTGGAGGAGAAACTAAAACAACTGCTAGAGAGAAAACTTGGCAAACCAAAGCAGACCATGCAGGCCTCTCGGCTTCCTTCACTCACCCGTTCATCAGCCAAGGAAGGGCCTCCTGCTTTCCTTAGCTTGTTGGCTGCGCACCTTTGGCAATTGGAGAGATCCAAAATACCTTTGGTGGCACGTGGCAGGTGACAGTGGTGGCCAATGGAGACCAGAGTGGCCAATGGGAAGAAGTGGACTCACCTGGAGTCACGGTATTTGCAGGGTAGCAGACTCAGTAGGAGAACTGTGTTGTCCACGCTCAATAGTGGACATTGAGTTTACCTGGTAGCATTTGCCAGATCCCCACAGGGACTTCAGAAGTACTTGGGGCTGGAATCTTGTGGAAGGCAGGACTTCATCTCTACTCATAGATACTGAAGCTATAGAAAAAACAGTTCATGTTTATAAAAGAAAGTATGAGAAAAGATAGAGAAATAATCCCAAGTGAAATATTAACAGTCCTAGTTTTGGAGTTATTGGTGGAATTATAGGTGACTTTAGTTTGTGCCTCTTTAAGCTTTAAAATAATAACAAATATTAAAAGGAAGGTAGACACAGAATATGATTATTAGATAGTGAAACTGTGATGCCTGTTTGAAGCAAGGATGTCAAGCTGGAGACAGAATCATTGGGGAATCTGTGTAATATAATGGTTATTTGGAGACTGTGGGTTCACCTCACAGAACCACACCTACTGTGTATGTAGCCAAGGACAACTTAACTTTCTGGGCCCCAGTTTCCTCACATGTGAAATTGGGACATCAATAGTGTTTACCTCATAGACATGTTTATTCTCTTCTCTGGCTGCCTTTATCTGATTATCTGGTGTGTTAAGTAAGCATTTCTTTAAGGAGTTAATTAATATAAAAACAATTAGAAGAGTGTCTGGCAAAGAATAAGCTGTTAACATAGGAGTTAAAGAATTTCATTGAAGAAATAATTAAGGGCTTCTTCACCTAAATTATGTGGGGTTTTTTTGTAGCATCCTATATATACTCTAACTTGTCTTTGTTTTACTCTCAGTTCAGCAAAGACAGCGACTTATGGTAAGAACAGCAATAAATTTTATTATGAGGGACATGATCCTAGACCTGACTTGATCACACATACTATTTGTGTAACTTTGAGAAATTTTTCCCCTGTAAAATGGAGGCTAATTTTGGCATTATTTTCGTAATAATCAAAGCTTAATTGTCTTAAAAGTGTGCTAGTAATTATCAATAATCTTATCTTTCTTGTTTGGAGCTTTTTTAGTGCTTTCATTTGTGAGTTCAGTAGAAGATGAATGCAATCCACACAGGGTTCTAATTTCTCTGCATTCGCTTTCTTCTGTCTCTGCTAGAGAAAGCAGTAAGGCAGAAAGGCGGAGAAGTTGCTGATGATTTCAGAGGTTCATTTTGAATCCAGCTACTCACATCTTTTTCCCATGGCCTCCATTCACCAAAAGCTTTCATTTTGAATTGCATAACATGATTTCCTATATTCCTCATATCTATTATTATCTATTATCCATCTATCTATCTATTTACCTGTCATCAATCTATGTAGTCATATAAAAAATTAGGTTAAGGAGACCACAATGTTGCTCATGTGAAACCTGAGCATAAGATTGTATATCAATGACACCTTAATAAAAAAATAAAAAATAAACAAAATAAATAAAAATTAGGTTAAGGAGAGATTTGTACCATTGAAAAACCCAAAGTTCATGAAGACCAGTTGCTATCTGCAATCACATCCCATTTACTCCAAGGTTTGGCAGAAATTACTTTATATTTCTAATCTCTCCATTCTCCACAGAATATAACTTGCCATTTTGCTTTACTTTCTTTTCATACCATCAGTTAAACAGGAAGAGGAAGCGGGAGTTGGGAGATACACGATCAGGTCCTAGCACTGTTTCCACTTAGATGGTTGTGAGTATGACATCACTTTTCAGAGTCAGTTTTAATTGACAAAACAGACATCTATGAATCAGTGAACAAAATCACTAAGTCCTCTATGTTGAACAGAATGTCAGGAAGGAAACTGGGGGATGAGATGGCACTCTTAACCCAAGCTGACTGAAACAGCAAAGGGCACCTGGAATTCTCTCTGAATATCCTTTGCTGACCTGTTGAGCTCACCTCTCCAGGTCAGAGTAAACCAGGTTTTAGGTGAAGAAATAGGAGCCCAGAGAGATTGAGCACGGAGGAACAGAGGGCTCCACAAATCGCTGGCAGTCCTCTTCAGAGGCCTACAGGTAGCTGATGCAGCTTCACCTGGGCCCTGCCGTGCTCTTTGGTCTGCACCCTAAGGACTTCCAGCTGTGAGCCACCTTGTCCAGTAATGCCAGCAAACATTTTCATGAGGCTGTTTCAAATATATGCTTCTCAACTTTGGGCATTCATAAGAATTACTGGAGAGCTGCCAAAACACAGAATTCTGGGCAACTACCCAGAGATTCTGATTTTGTGATGGGGGGCAGGGTCCAGTAATTTACATTTCTACCTTTGAAGAGCATAGTTTAAACTATACATTTTAAGGAAACTGAAGGTGAATAACAAAGGTAGGTTAATCATTTAAATCCATATTATCTTCATAAAATTTCTTTCTATGCCTAATTAACAACACAAATTATAGATGAAGAATCAGAGACAAGACTAGATCAATTTGCCAAATTGCAAGTTTACCATGTTTTAAATAGTGTGAAAGAAGGAAATACACATATTGTTTGGTGGGAAAAAACACTAGGAAGGGTTCCTGACTGCTCGCCCTGTGTCCTTTGAGTCTGGAATATTTATAATGCTCTATTAAAGATGTTGGTTCCACAATGCCAAAAGTCAACCTGAAGTCATATGGCAATGTTAGTTTAGTGAAAATGCCATAAATGCATTAATCCCTAAAAAATACTCTCAGTGGAAAGAAAATTGCTTTTCTTCAAATGGAAGTAGCACATCATTCTGTTTCCATGCAATCAGATTCCTAAACCGTTCAGTATATGGCTGTAAGCTCAGGAGAATGACATGGAGCCATTACAGTGGAGAATGGAGGAGTGATTATTTACTTGCAGCTCATCGGGAGGGATGAGAAGCGTGCATATCCGCGTACCTGAAGCAGCCGCCATCCGGGGAGCTTGTGGAAGGCTGGGTTATTTTCAGTTGTATCACATTTGTCGTGGACCAAACCCTAACTCAGAAACCTAGGCATTGCCCCCAACTCAGTGTCCTAAGCCTCCTTGATTTATAAACTGGCCACGATAAACTTGTAAGGACAGTAAACAGGCAACACCAACTGAATCGTGATTGAAAATAATTTCCGCAGTGCTCTTTCTGGGACTCAGAATTATTTACAGGACCACAGAGCGCTCTGCTGCGTGTGGCATGCTCTGTGATGCGGGGGAGCCACGAAAGCTTGTTTTGAGGATTAGATGGAGACACACATGTAGAATCACTTGGCACGACGCCTGGTATATAGGTGCCCAATAAATACTAGGTTATTTGGTGTATTACTGCTCTAGTTACTAAACAAGTTATCTTCGAAAATGCAAATGCTTCAGAATCATCGGGAGGAGCATGGATTTTAAATCCAAAGACTTGGGTTTGACTCCCAGGTTGACTATTAGAGCTCACTTGGTTAAAACACAAAAATTCAAGAGCCTTATTCTGCTCATACTTAATAATTAAATATTATTTAAGTTCCTTCTAGGGGAATAACATGTAAGAGTGCATTAATATTATAATAAATCCTACACAAACATTATAAACTCAACTATATGAATATTTTCTTTCAAGTTGTAATAGCACACATGCTATTTACATGTTTTATATTATAGATTAATCATATACATATCATTAATCCACTATATATATGAAAAAATTTATATGATTTCACATATAGTATCTAAATTGAAACCCATTATTAATTATCTTGTGAGAGGAAGGAGACAGAGGAGAACACATGCTATACTATATAATCTACCCATTTCCATTATTATTAGGAATTCTCAATTTCTGGATGCTGATCAGAGTTTGTATAACTACCACCAGTACAAAATGTTTCAAGAAAGAACTGTTTGCAATGGAAGTGGAAACTAAGTATAAAAATAATTTTCAGGGGTAAACCTCGTGGGTTAATATAGGATATTTTGCTAAGGGTCAAGCTAAAAGAATTGTTTTATTCCGGTATAGCATACCATCACACATTTTTTAACCTTATTCATTTAATCAGGAAGCCTTTAGTGAATGCCTCTTATGTGCTAGGTATTGTATCAGAAACTAGGAAATCAGACTATGGTGTGTCCTGAAGGGACTCTTAGCCTAACAAGGTAGTGATAATAGCCTCTACTTACTTAGGGTTTAGTATATGGCTGGGCCTGCTCTCAGTACTTCATGTATATTCACATACTTAATTCTCTGTAGAATGATGATAGTATCCATATTACTGTTTTGATTGGAGATTAAATGAATTAATGCATATAAAGCTCATACCACAGACCTATACAGATATATAAATTACTGTTGTTTTAGGATTCTTTGAATACTAGTAATAAGAAAAATTTTAAGCTAGGTTAAGCAAGAGAGGGTGCTTTTCTATAAGGACACTTGTGGGGTCTTGTGGAAACCTTAGGGCAGGAGCACAGAAGGACTTCAGGAAGAGTCTTCAAAAGACAAAAAACCAGAGCCAGAATCTCTTTCTGTTCCTATTTTGTTGCCACTGGACATCTGCTCCATCTATCTTTCCTCTGTAGACCAGCTTTCTTTCTTTCTCTCTTTTTTTTTTCTTTTATTTTCTCTGCTCCACTGGCCCCCCAAGACGAGGGCATGATGGCTACTCCATATTCTCACATTCTTATCTTCTCCCCTCAATCTCCATCTTGATTCAGGTGTGGCACCCTGGCCTGCTGAATTAATTTCAGAAATACAGTATTTTATGGTACAAACATGAATGTTAGTGGCTGCACCTATTGTAAGACTTTAAAAAAATATGGGTGTGAATAGGATGGACACTTCAAGAGATGCTTTAAAGTGTTAGATCAAGAAAACCAAGGAAATACAGGAGTCTAGACTGGTGACAGTAAGATTTAATATAAGACTTCACTTACAGAGGTAGTGAAGGGCTGAGTAGGAGAGACTACAATTCCAAAAGGAAAAAGTTTTGGGGCTTTATAGTAATCAGTCTTTAGCTAAGCTGATGTTCCCATGGGTCTGAGCAGGGTGCGGGTGCAGGAATTTCCATCTCTTGGTTGGCGGAACTTGAGCCCCGGCAGATGTTCTAAGGGTCTGGGCAGGATGGTTTACAGCTCCTCTCCTGGTCTGCAATTTCTCTAAGAACTAAAGAAAAATATCACAGTTTTCTTGTTTCTGACTTCTCTACACTAAGTTTTCCATGAGATACCACAATATGTCCTTAACAGTTCCTATTCATAGAATAGAATTGGGAAAAAAATGGGAAGTGGGTAAGGCCTATAAAATATTATGAGGCCCAAATAGAGTTTACATACTCTAGTCATCATTGCAAACAATTTACTAAATTGCTTATGTTTAATTGTGATGTATCACTCTGTAGCAAGTGCATGGTTGTATACCATCCATCTGTTTTCTGTGCCTAAATGAGTAAGTTGCAATTTTAGTACATAGTTCTGGAATCTTAGGCTTGTGAAAGAGACTTAACATGCTAAATGATGAACACACAGAGGAAGGAACTTTAGGATCCTGTGTGAGCTTTTACAGTGAACTATTCTCAGATACGATCAAAATGTTTCATGTACTTTTCTCCAAGACAGTGTGCTGAAATAAAGAGTGCAGAAATAAAGAAAAAGCCAAATTTTGTGTGTTGAGAATGCCAGAGAATAATCACTTATGAAAGTCAGAGTAGTAAAATTTACTGTGGTAAGGATATTTCTCTATAAACATTATACTGTCAAAAGAAATTAAATTGGTGTCAAGAAACTGTGAATTTCTATAGAGTTGTTTATCTGTCATAGATGCCTTATTTTTATATTAATAATGATCTTCAGAGGAAGAAAGATATTTTTATTAGGTGTCCTGAATAGCTAATCATAAATTATAAAAAGACATAAAATCTTTCCTGACATTTGATGTTTTTTTTCTTTTCTGTTAAATGTTATTCACTATGGCTCTGACCTTCAGTGTTATTAATAACTATATTTATATATACATTTCCTGTAAAGTTAGGTAGAGTTTCAAATAAGTTTTTGACTAACAAAATAGATTTCTTAGCTTATGGGGATTGACTATTGTTTGCTGACATAATTTTTTTCTGTATTAAAATGCAATATAGGCTCAGAAAAAGGGCTTTAGATGTCTTCTTTTCAAATTTCCCTCACAAGCCAGAAAAATTTCTCTCTGAGCTTTAATTACTTGAAAAGTTTTCCTTTGTTTCTGAGTGAAATCTTCCTCTATTAACTTGCTGCCAGATTCTTGTTTTTTTCCTTTGGGAGAAACAATGTAAGGAAAAGTTTTATAACCCACCTTGGTCTTCCCTTTTCAAATGAACTTATCTCAAGGTCCCAAAATGTTTTTCACGTATTATCACTTCACTGTTCTCCTTGCTCTCTTTTGGATCTTCTAGAATGTGTTCTGTGTCTCCCTTAACTTACAGTCCCTACGCAAAGTGTAAGTGAATCTATCATTTTCCTTGATTTAGACATTATGCATCCTCAAGTTATTTCATATAAATAGTACATACTAAAGAAAGCCTGGTTCAACTATCCTGTATTCACCTAGTTTATGTTTTCAACATCAACCACTATTCCATTCTGTTGAGTTTCTCAGCTGCACTTTCCTCATTTGAATAACAAAGCACATTCATTCAATAATCATAAATTATTTATACCACTTTCTTGGTTTTGTCATGCACATATTTGATAAACGTGTCTTCTATACTAACTTTATAGATAGTTTTTAAGCTTGACTGATCATTTGACTTACCTAGACATATTTTTAAGTATATAGACTTAGTCCTTAAGATTCTGATTTAATGGACCTGTGGTGGAGTGTGGAACACACATATCTCAACAAAAACTTTCTTAGATAAATATGATAATCAGTTATATTTGTCATTGCAGCTATATATCAAAAATAAAAATGTTGAAAACTCACAGGAAAAAAACTGGTGATCATCAATCCATTCCTTTTATTTAATAAAGTAGGACAATGCAGTAGAGAGAAGCATTCTAACTCATCCAAGGACTAGTGTGAGGCATGGGACTGAAATGCAGGATTCCTCACTTGGTCCTGCCCTCTCCACTGTATCGCTTGGACTCTTCCCTAATCACTGCCTTCTCCAGTGGTTTGCTGGACTCACTATCTACCTGCAATATCACAGAATTTAATTGAGTTCACTGTCATGTAGATATATCTATATATTTTTAGTGATACAAGTAAAACTGCCCTATTATGCAAGCATTACTGGATGACTTCAAGTAATTGATTTAGATTAACATAGACGTGCATTCTAATGCAAGCTTTTAGAATCACAGGTTTAGAGGGAAAAGAAGGAAATAGGTAAGTTTGCAGTCTGTTTTCTCCTATACCTGGAGAAAACATTCCAGGGAAAGAAGAAAGTGGCCTGATAAAATCTCCCTGTAAACATTAGTGGCAGCTATCTAGGCAAACCATCTAAAGTTATTTGCTAGCAGGAGAATCTTTGTATGGAATTCTAGCAAGAAGTACCTGTTCTTTTTGGATTGTTTACATAAACAAACCCAAGACCTGCAGATTTACAGGGTGTAGCTCCCTGGAAAATGTCACCTGAGCTATATAAATGTCTGAGTGTAAATGGAGAGGTTGTACTATCTAAACATCTCCTCTGTGTAAGTGATAGGACTCCAAACATCTCTTAGAGACTTGGTATGCTAATCTTGAGTTGGAGCAGCGAGAAAAAACCTGGGGAGCTGCAACAGAGTTCCTGAATTTCTTCCTGCTCCACAGCGTTTTAATTATTATGCCTTTGAAATAATAGTATTTAGTAATTAATAATTCTGAGCAAGACTTCTGATTTTTGGATATCTAATGGAACGATCCAGTTCTTTCAGTTATCATTTTGTTACTGTGACAGGATTGTCTTTTAGACAAACAAATCACAAAAGCTAACACAAGTTTTGGTAGGAAAAAAGGATGAGATGTGTTATGGGCTTAACGTTTGCACCCCTATTCCCTTCTTATTTTAAAGCCTGAACCCTCAATCTGAGTATTAGGGGGTGAGACCCTTGGGAGATAATTAGGTTTAGATAAGTCATGAGGGTGGAGCCCCCATGATGGGATTAGTAACCTTTTAAGAAGATGAAGGGACTAGAACTCCCTCTTCATTATGTGAGCACACAGTGAGAAAGTTTGCAAGCCAGGAAGAAGGCTCCCATTAAGAAATA
This sequence comes from Smutsia gigantea, assembly GCA_032199065.1. Taxonomy (NCBI): domain Eukaryota; kingdom Metazoa; phylum Chordata; class Mammalia; order Pholidota; family Manidae; genus Smutsia; species Smutsia gigantea. The sequence continues at coordinate 42,426 of JAVSCE010021996.1, read as the reverse complement.
AATTTTCCAACACCTTGATCTTGGACTGCTCAGCTTCTAAAACTGTGAGAAGTAAATACCTGTTGGTTAAGCCACCCACTCTATGGTATTTTGTCACAGCAGCCCAAACTAAGACAGGATTACAGGGAAAATGGAAGTTCCTACGGCCATGATCCTCACCTGGCCCTAATCTATTGATGATGTAATAGGCCTACAGCTAGGCTAATGCTTACACAACCATTAGCAATAAGCCATTATTGCCTGTGTTGCTATGTAAAGAGCTCCATCTAGTGTTCAAAGCAGAGCCTGGACAGGAGGCAGAGCCTCAAGTGGAAGAGGCAGACCCTTTCACCCACCTAGTGTTCTGTTGTCATTCTTCAGTCTCACTGAATCCAAAGTTAACTTGGAACTCCCTCCAGCCCGAAGCTACAGGATGTAAGTATATGTTGAGGACTTGAAGCCAGGATGGCTGCTGTCTTGCCAATGGGTTTCAGCCCGGGGCAAATTCGCTATGGATTCAATGTGACGAAAGAAATTGACAGCAAAACATTCTTTGGGGTCAAAGGGTTTATTACCCAGCTTGTTCTCTGGCAGTAGGTCGAGCACTAGCATCTCCCTGTCTGCCCAGAGCACTGGGCCGAGCTCTCTATATAGCGCAATAATAGCTTATTGCCTAAAGGTGTGGAAGCCATAGCCTAGCAACAGGCCAGTTACATCATAGGTGGTTTAAGTTCAGTGAGGATCCTGGCCATAGGAACCCCAATTTCCCCACAAAGGTTGACAGTGGAGGGAAAGATGTGTGTCAGGACATGTTGTAACTGGAAATGAGAGATCATAGCCAATGGAGGGGGTGTTTGTAAGTGGGTAGTGTGTGACCATGGGGAGGAATGAAGTCAGGAATTTCCAAGACAGCACCTCAGATCAAGAGATAATACTATTGTCTTTATTGATTGTGTGAAATGGGGCAAACTAAAATCAAAATGGAGTCAGCATGGTTAAGAGAAACAACTGAAGTCAGCAGTTTCGTATCTCAGAAGAATGGTGGATATAGCTTGCTGCCAAACCACATTCCTGAGATCACCGTCTGTTACAGACTTCTATGGACTCTTGCCTGACTCTGCCACAGTAACCAATCAGAAACTGAATAATGTACAAACTTTTCTGTCAGCTTCAATCATAAAACATATAATACAATTTAATTTGTAAATGAATAAACATTCTCCTATTTACCTTTAAAAACCCTAAGCTTTGTCAACAGTTGGAAGCACAATTTAGGTTGCTACCTAAAACTGTGTCTTTTTTTCAGTTGACAGTAAGTAATTTATTTATTTATTGGTATAAATAGTACTATATTTTTAGTTAACATTATTACTATACATTAATACATATAGTTTTGTAAAAATTTTGTATTTATTAGTAACAACTCTGATTATGACTAAGGGCTAGTGCAGGGGAAATCTCTGGAAATGTTTTCACCAGGTAAGATTGTAAGGCTTTATCTAAAGAGTCTGTCTCAATTATCTGGATAAATGTAGTCAAGAAACAGAAAAGGTCATTGCAGCCCCCAATCCCCTGGCGTTTTGAGAAGGCTGTCAAACCTCCCATTAACAAATCAGAGGGAATCCCATGTCCCAAAATGATGTTTTGACAAGCCCTTGGGTATTTAGGAAAGGGGAGGTGGAGGCAGTGAACATAACACGGGACTCTCCCTTCCCCCTCAGACACTCGACAGATGTGTGCTCCAGGCTTGCTGCTGCTCCTCTGCCGCGCTGCTGCTCCCTCCCCTGGAACTGGCTGAGTTCGGCTTTGTCAGATCCAGTCACACAGGGCAGCCCGGTGGCTTATTTTGATAATCAACGCTGTAAATGAATGAACTAATAAAAAAATGATTTTAAGAGGGCTGTGCCCTCAGCCAGGATGGACTACTGGCTTTTTCGAACACTATGGAATCTGATGTCTTTAAAGGCCAATAGCTAGGAGTGTGTGTTATTCCGATTTATAATAAGAAATGCATATTTCTGGAACAGAATTCCTAAAACCCTAGGAATTTTCTGTGTTAAGAGCAATTAAGGTGCCGTTTGTTACTGAAACGACTTTTGGAAAGCCCTTAGGTAATAGAAGGGGCTGGTTGCCAGAGGAACCAGCCAGGCGGTTAAAGGTTGGTACTTTCAGCACTCCACCCACTCCAACAACACTCATAGAAATTGACTGTTCTAGTTTGGCTAGATATTTCTAGATAACGAGTTTGGCTGTCTTTCTGTTAGATCTGAGCAGCTGGGGAAGGGGAAGATAAGGTTCAAGAGAAAAAACTGCCCAAACTCTGCCTAGGTAGGGGTCCCATGTGAAGACAACAAAGGCTTTGCAGGGAGGTAACGTCTTTGCCTATAGGGACCAGGACAATCGGGTCCCGATCGCTTCCCAACCAGGTTCCGTTGCAGGGGCAACCCAGTGAAAACTAAGAACTGCTCAAACCATACCACTTTATAATCAAATTAAAATAAAATTGTGGTTTTTCTCCCCCAACCCCATGGGCTTTTGTGTGTGAATTTTGGGAAAAGACAGGCTCAGCAAGAGGAATGGGTGTATAACTACAGCTGTCAATCAAATGATCTCACCCTGTCGATCAAAAGAAGTGCCTCCCAGCTAGTTGGTGATCAATAGACTCTCCTCTAAAAGTTCCGAGCCTTAGTCTGCTTTGACTCTGGCAGGCTTCTCCTTTGGTGCGTATTCAAATGAAACTTTCACTCTGCTTCGCTACTGTGTCTCTGTTTTTCAGTTCTTTGCTGCAGTGGGGTTTAGAACCCAGAGGAACAAACTCAACCCATAACATTTCTATCTAACATTGTCACACGAGTAATGAAATACACTTGAGAAACATGTGACAGATATTTACACACATAGGTCAGAGTATTAGCTGGGAATTAAATGGTTAAGAGGAAGGCCTGCCTCCCATTCTCTCCCACTACCAGGTGTACTGGGTTGAAGAGTGTTGCCCCAAAATTGATGTTCACCTGGAACTTGTGACTGTGTCCCTATTTGATAATCAGGTCTTTGCAGATGTATCTAGGTGTAAGTTAAGATGAGGTCATACTGAATTTGAGTGAGCCATAAAATCAGTCAGTGGTGTCCTTATAAGGAGAGACAGAGTGTAGAGAAAATGAAAGTTCTATGGCTAGGATTCTCACCTGACCCTGGTCGGCTCGCTCACTACACGTGTGGGCAATACATCGTCATTGACTCTATATAAAGAGTTCTACTCAGTGCTTCAGGCTGTGTGGCTGCAGGAGAGCAAGTGCTGGAGTGGTGGCAGCCCTGAGGCCAGAAAGTGAGTCTGCTGCAGGGGCAGAGAGTCCAGAGGCAGAGACTGGCTTGCTGCATGCACACTCGCGCTGAGTGGACAGGATTCTAGTGCTTGACCTGCCACGGTGGGAATAAAGTTGGGTATAAACCCTTTCACCCCAAGAACCTTCCATTGTAATTTTGCAGTCTCACTGAATCAAGAGTGAGTTTGCCCAGGTCTGAAACCCATTGGCGAGACACAGAGACTTGAGAAAAGAGAAGGCAACATAAAGATGGGGAAGTTATTGGAATTACTATGTCACAAGCCAAAGAATGCCAAGGACTGCCAGCAATGATCAGAAGCTAGGAGAGGCATGGGACAGTTTCTTCTTCAAAGCATTCAGAAGTAACCAACCTTGCCAACCCTGATTTCATACCTCCAGGCTCTAGAAGTGTGAGACAGTAAGTTTCTGTTGCTTTGAGCAATTCTCTTGTTTAAATAGTTCGTTGTACTTTGTTATGGCACCTATAGCATTACTAGCAGAATGTGTAGTGTTTCCCCTTCTCAAAGGAAATAATTCAATCAAAAAACAGACATAGGACAGTTTTAAACAGCAGCAGTTTATTAAGCAAAGCCTAAGTACCTTCTCAAGAGGGATGGAGAGCCAGTTGTCTGGAAACCAGAAGCAGCCCCACTATTAGGGTTAGGGTTGATTTTTTAAATGGTGGTAAGTCCCACTCCACATCTTATGTCATTTAATTGACATGTTCATTGACAATTTCAGGTTATATAACTTTCTGCTCAGTAAGCAGACACCCACCCGTAATACTTAAGCCGAATCTCGGGGGGTAGGGGAGCAGGTAAAACCGCAATGTAAATTTACTACAATTAGATATAATGAATCCTGAAGTAACTGGATCACCTTTTGGGTCTTAGAATGCCAGCACCTACTGAAGTTGGTGGTCTTTGGCCCCTGATAAAGCAGGAGACTGAGTCATAAACAGGAGGAGCTTGGGGGCATGTTCTGCCATCTGGAGATAAGGGGTAGGTGGGAGTGGGGAGGATCTTGTTCAGGACAGGACAGGACCTGCTCATGTCTGCCTATCTACCTGATTCTAGGAGACTAATACAATATGGGACAGGTCAAGGAAGAAGAGAATGAAGTTAAGTTTGTCAAGTCTCCTTGTACACATGGTAATAACAGACACCCTCTTGCATGAATGGTACCAGCTAATAACAGTCCTTAAGCATGGTACCCTTCAGTAGGATGGGCCTGATTGTCTAGAATTGCTTAAGGATAACAAACCTGCAATGTGTGGATTTATGAGGCCCACCCACATTAGGGAGGGCAATCTGCTCTACTCAAAGTTCAGCGACTTAAATGTTAATCTCTCCCAAAAACATTCCCACAGAAACATCCACAAAAATGTTTGACCATATATCTGGACAGTGTGGTCCAGCCAAGTTGACATATGAAATTAAAGTCACACTTTCCATTGTGCCCATCTTACAGGTTTGTTCTAATATTTACATCTATTTCCTACAAATGTCATTTTGTATCTTTATTGATCATTTTTATAATTCGGTAAACATATTTGTTGAGCAAACATTGGAAATCACACACATCCAATCCAATGGAATAGTACTTGTGGAGAAAATTCACAGAGAGAATATCAGTGTGAGGTATGAGTGGGTGTACTGTTGTCTGTAGGATTCTGGAATAACACACAGGGATCTCGTCACACCAGACATCACCATCCAGGAGAGAGACTCTCATGATGTGGACCTTCAGCTGCATGATTAGAGAAGCTAAAGAGTCCCTGCCCTGTCATAATTTCCTGTTAGGATCCCGTCCAGCTCTGCCACTTCACATTCACTGGATGGAAGATCGGTATCTTTTCTGATGTGATGAGAACTCTATGATTTAAATCCCACATTTTTAGCTCTGTAGCATAGTGGGCCAATGGTCAGATCCGCCACCATGGTAACCTTGAATTGATTGCCTTAAGGATTTGGCTATAGCTGCTTTCCATGGAACTCTGTTGGAGGCCAGTAGCTTCTCTGAGTGGGCAACATGGAGGGAATCAGTTATGGGCAAATAAGCCCTTAGTTAACTTAAAAACATGTTCCTTCATCCTTCATGAGATGGCTAGCAGCACATGCATGAATTTGTTTTCATAATTTATGATCTGAAAATCAAAATCCTTTGAAATTATCCTAGTAAGCCATCCATCTCTTCATTTTTCATAGTTAATGCTGTTACATCTTTGTCTCCAAACATCTCAGCCATCAGTTTGTCAAATGAGTTTTGTCATTTTCAAATACTTGCTTCAGGATGCCAGCACATATCCCGCTGAGGTTTGTCAGATCACTAAGTGACATGAATGCATTTCAGTAGGGTCTCAGTTAACAGTTACAATGCATGGTTCTTCCCTGGGGGGCCAGGTTGAAATACACCTTCTGTTTGGTTATCCGTGGGAGATTTTCTTCATTTTCCAGAGGAGGGGGTTCTATTGTTTATTTAGAATTAAGATTTTCACTTCTGGCTGCATATTTAAATCACCTAGAAACTGTGTAAAACTATCAGTGTCCCCCTACAGATCAATGAAGAGAATATCTAGGAATAGTGAGCAAGAATCAAGATTTATTTAAAACTCTCCGGTGGCTGCAATGCGCAACCAGAGTTGAGGGCTATTGCTTTAGCATAGTGCTTCTCAAACACTAAGGTAAAATGGGTCATCTGAATATCTTGTGAAAACTCAGGCTCTGACTCCATGTGAGGGGCCTGAAAGCCTGTATTTCTGGGGTGGTGGGGGTGGTGGGGGTGCCACACACTGAGTAGCAAAGCTTTTGCCGTTCTTTGTCGCCCTCTTACTGATTGTAGCCTCACACTGAAACATGTCATTTCTAATTTATCACCTTTATTAATCAATATTTGTGAAATGCAAATTTTCTGGATATGATTTATCTGTCTCTCCTTTGTGAGTCGCAGCGCTGGGCTTCCTTGTTTTACACCATCTGAATGTTAGAGTCAAAAAGAGCTTTAGGGATGATCTGGTCTATTAGTTTCAGATGTGCTTCTAGAGGCCTGAGAGGCACCCTGGGAGGTTATGGAGGAAGATGGGGTGCAGGCAAGGCTGTAAATTCGCCCTCCATTCCAATAAGGAAATTCCACTTCTGTTGTTTGTTTTATCCTTTAATGTGACACTTCAGTTGAAAAGTTTTTCCATTGAAATAATGGTAGGAAAACTCTGTGTCATTTCAAAGATGAGACACCTGAAGTACAGGTGGTAAATTATGCACTTAAGTGCTTCAAATATTCAATAACTGTGGGTAAAATTGCAATATTTCTAGAATCTTTCGCCTCGTCTTACTGCAGCTCCATATCAATAGGTGTTTCCAAGGGGTGGAGAGAAGTAGTCTATTTCCATATCAATAGGCAATAACAAGCAGGGAGCAGGGCAAATCTGGACCTGAGAGGTTGAGTAGGGTCCCTTTTTGCAGCCAGGTCATGAAAGACACGGGCGAGCAGAAGTGAAGGACTGCTTGTAAGCAATAAACAGGTTTCTCCCCGTTTATTTCTCCTTTTGACTAATTTCAGTTTCAAAGGTAATTTGCCCCAGGCTTGGAAAATATTTTCCGCCCAGAGTTAACACTAACAAATTTATAAAGTTTCTGGGAATGAAAAAAGTCACTTGTATAACACTAAGTTATAGCAGTGCGATATGACTTTAAACTACAGAGTATACTTTGCAGTGTGAAATGAGAGAAAATTATGTTATGGTAATTTTGCTTTTAGTGCCTATTAATATGCCTGTCACATGGTGTTTATTTATAGCTGAGTTATTAAAATTTAATGGGAGCAGTTCACAGGAATACTTGTGTGGCTCCAAGCACATAGCAGATAATGCAGTAAACCAGGGAATGAAAAGTTTATAAATTATCTACAAAACCCAACTGCCCAGCAAATGAGCCCAAAACAAGTGCATATTGTCATGTCCTTCCCTTTATTTCTCCCAGTGGAGGAGGACTTACAGACTTGTGTGCTAACTAGAAACTACTATATGCAATATTTTTACTAAGTTTATAATTACCCTTGCTTCTCTTTTCTCTTTGGAAGAGAGGAGAAAATAAGACATTAAACTGCACAAAAGGAGTAAGGAGATGGCCTTGTTCTCTTTCTGTATTACCCCTGTAGTGGTTGTATCAGGAAGGAAGGGACTCAGCTTGGTGGCACAGGAAAGTCAGATATTGTGAGACCAGAAAACAAAGTCAAGAAAGCAAAGTAAGTTTTCATGCACTCTGCATAGGGTAACAGGGTGGGCCTGCCTAAGATGAAACAGGCCCGGGTGCTCATTCTGAGGCTTCTTTTATGTGGTTTTGGCAGGGCAGAGAAGTCCTTGATTGACAGCCGTCAGCTCTCTAGGCCTGTTCTGACTGGTGAAATGAGGACATGGGCTGTGCTGTGCTTGTGCTTCTGATGTTTCTTATCTGGGGAAGACCCTGGACATTTCCTGAGTCACTCTTGGACCCTGTGACTTCATCTGATTAACTCTGTGTCATTTCTGGCTCTCTGGCTTTATCTGATTAACTCCCTGGGTCATTTTTTGGGGGCCCCCTCTCCTTTTCATCCCACTCATTTCTGTCTTTTTGCCTAAGAGTTGAGACATCTTGCAGTATGGCCATTGGGCGGCAAGCACCCAGCAAAGCCATACTTAAGTAAGTACCCAAGCAAAGGAAACTTAACAAGGTATTAGCAGGAGAAGATTTGGTATACATGTTCCTCCTTGATATCTGTGATAGGCTCTTGCTTATGTTTGAAGAAAAGGGGAAGCAAAGGCTATCTGCTGACACCTAGAACAATTCATTTAGAACCATAGTTAGAGGTATGAGAAACTTCCCAGGTAGGAGCAGATCCAGGGCATAATAGAAACAGGTCTGTCTATTGTGGTCCTTGATATGTTAGCATTGGGTGTGTTACTAGACATCAGATCCATCAGTTTTGTTTCTTTTAAAAATATGACTGTATTTTTGATTTATGCATTAATTATAAAATATCTTATTTTAACACACTTAAAACTAATACTCAAACTAAAACATTTTAGTTTATATTTCTGTTTTAGCAGCATATATATGTTGCAACTATAGTTTAGTTAATAGGCAAATATGTCTATATTTGAGGATAGAAGGAGAGGATATGAAATATGATGAGGGGTTAGCAGAAAAAACTTGCTTATTCAGGAAAATAATTTTTCTCAATTCTTTGCAGTCTTCTTGTGTGTGTTCTGTATTCTTTTGTGGTTCATCTATCAATGTAATTCTATCCACCTCCCATCTTCTATATGTTGGCAAAAACGTTTGGCATGCTGATGGCTACCTCCTGTCCTCAGCAGTGTTATGAATTTATTGCTTTTTGTATGTCTGTATTAAAATTTCAATGTGATTATGAGATATAGGGAAGATAATCAGAGTTGCTTCTTTAAATACTTAAAATATTTTCAATATTTAAGAAATGTATTACGTGTCCTTGTTTCATGCCACATGTTATATCTGTTTCCAAAGCTTATTAAATAACAGCAAACTAATCACAAAATTATTCTGAGATTAAACTAAGGTTTTCACTCCCTTGAAATGAAGGGGGAAATGCTTTAGACATAAGACATAAGGACATAAAGACCATAAATCCATAGTGTTCTTTGTGGTTCATTAGATTCTCAAGGACAAAGTTAAAAGATCTGCAAGTAGCAGTTTGTGTATATTATCCACTTCATTCTGAGCATTGGCATAATCTGTATGATCAAGAGGCAGTCCAACTTTCCCACCCCTCTCTTCATCTATACTCTTTCTTGACACACGGGTTATAAAGCACTGGCCTTCATCAGGAATCCACAGACAAAACTTACTCTCCTTTTCCAACTCTTTAGCTTATTTAAGCCTTGCAGAGTTCTGTTGGCTGTCCTTGTCTCAGGCCTGCCAACCCTGGGCAGCCTTTGGCTTGGCCACCTTGAGCTCATAATTTCAAGGTTCTTATATTCATCCAATGCTTTTCTGTGTGAGATCAGAGTTCTGTAACTTCTTGTGATTATAGGAAGTGTATTTGATCTATTCCTAGAAAAACTCAAAAATTTGTTCCATAGGAAACCAATTCTCCCCTCTTTCACAGTAGATACTAAGATACCCTGAAGAAAACATCCTGAAGAGAATGTACATGAGAAGTTTGTATTTCAATGATTTTACCATGTTCTGTTCCGAAATCAGCCATTATCCATAATTCAGTTCAGTCATGTTGAGCTGTGCTGTGTGCTCAGCATGGGAGGGATCCAGGCTGTATAAACTGTAAACCACAAGCATTAGATCAACAAGCTTAAATTTCACTAGGGTAATGACAACAAAAAACTCATGACATGATTAGGAAACTATGTATGACAGCATATGATGGATTCTCATGTATCTGCAACTCGTAATACATGCTGTGAGAGCCCACAAAAGGAGAGATCATGTGTTTCTGCGTTACTCAGGGAAGACCAGATTGAACTGGATTTTGAAGGGGAGGATATGCTTAGGCTGCTGAGAGAAGGTTTGGCATGAATCCTAAACACACATGCCCAGTGTATTCTTAATTTAAACGAAAAGACACCATCACTCTCCATGATGCTATGTGTGGACCAGCATTGCATGGACTAAAGCTGGAAGGAAAGCTAAGAGCTGAACCAGAAGTCTAACAAAACTCGAGAGATAATAGATCCAGGAAGGAGGAATAGTAGTGAAATTACATTGTCTCTGGAAACAGTTTGGGGAGCAATAAAAAGGCAGCCCTGTTTCTTCATTCTTTAACTTGGAGATGGAGATGTCAAAAAATGTTTGACTTACTATGCGTTGCAAATGCATTAAAACAGATGACTTGTGATTTGGGGAAACTCCCCAGTACTCATTAGTCTGTACTTCAAAACTCATACCTGACTCCCACTCTGTCTTGAAAGGCTATCCTACTGCTTTGACAGTGCCCTTAATCTTAATCTTTTTCTTTTGCCAATAACACAATACTTTCTGTCAGAATGACCTCTTTCGCCGTCTACCTTGAATTGAGAACTGACGTGAGACAGCTTCTAAATAATTCCCTACAGAAAACATAGAAACGTCAGCTAAGGCTCATTATTGTCTTGTCCTGAAGCTCTTTCAAGGTGTTGGAGATAACCAAGATAATATAGTGAGTATATTTTCTACCTACAGGTCTCACTAATGGCTTAAAGTGACAGAAGTAGTAACAATGCAAAATGTGTATTTTTTTTGAAGTCATCTGATTTTAATGATAGTTTAAATAGCGAGCATCAATAGAAATGTGTGTTCTTAATTCTGCAATGGGGAATTTTGTAAATATTAGGACAAGCTAAACCTTTGGGACGTCTTCATTTTTTTCTATGATGACAGAATTCCTTGGTGAGAATTAAAAATAATCCCACCATACTTTTTTGTGTAATAGAAGAAATGTTGAATTTGAGCTTGGAAAAGTTAGGTGGAACTCTCACTTTGCCATTTATATGCTGCTGAATTGCTATTTAGGGCCCTTTGAGCCTTCAATTTCTCATTTGTAGAGGGCAATGATAAAAATAATTGTGCTCTACAAAAGGTTGTTAGCATCAGCATCATGTTAGCTGATCTGTATGTAAACTGTAAATCACTATACGGAAATAGTAGTTATTACATAAATCCAAAACTTTAGCCTTGGGTTGGGTAGAATTTTTTTACACTATTAGAACAGAAAGAAAATTATGGCAATCATTCCCTCAATGTGCCTGAGAGTGGAAGAGGAAAGAGAGAATCAGGAATGAGAAGTAACATTCCCAAGGTCTCACAGTTAGCTAAATCTCCCAACTCTAGACTTATTTCTACAACTATCTTATTTCTTGACCTTATTCTTAGTCCCCTATCTTTTTGGTGAAAATGGTTTGCTAAGATTGCATTGGTTATGAAAAACTGAATGGACATTTAGTAGTAGATTGAGAGAACATGAGAAGCAAAATGTGCATTTTTTAAAATAAAAAAGGCAATGTGCACTTCTATGAAAATATATTTCTTTGCCTTTCAACCCAATGTATTGGCAGTGTCATTTGCAAAAACATTTCAACCCATTTCTTCCTCAAACCACAGTGTTCTAAGGCACATTTAATATATTGTTATGATGCCACATAACTGTGAGATTTTCCCCTACACATCACTTGCCCCAACTATTGTTTTACGTAAGATAATGAGGCATTTTCTAAAAATATTTCAAATCATGCCAAGAAAGTACTCATATATCTGATTAGCTTATCAAAATAACAATTTAAGTGTTTTAGATTTTTCTTTTTTCCTCCCACTGCTTTTCAATCCTCAAATATTACGCATTGTTCTCTCTGTAAGCTTTTAAGTGTTTATCTTTCCGTTTTAAGTATAGCCACAAACCAATTTAAAAACTCTTCCTTTTCTTGGGTTGGGCTTTTGTCTGTTACCTCCATATAATTGTAGTAATCTTCATCTTCTAATCACATCACCTCCACAGTTGACTGTATCACTCTATTAGTGACCAAATAAATTTTCTTTTGCTTAGCATATGAATTGAAGTCTCAGCAGAAAGATTTGAAATCCTAAAGTCTAATAGGGGAAAGGACCCAGCAGGGACAATGGGAACAAGTTGTGAGTAAACTGTGGGAGTAACAATTCAAAAGGTAAGTGAAAAAAATGTTTCAGAAGCAAGAAATGATCAATTGGCAAAAATGCTGGTGAGAGTAAGATAAGATCTGATCATGGGTCATTGGCTAGCACCATGGTGGTCAATGGGGACCTTGACCAGAGCCCTTTCAGTGGGATAAAAGACTGAAGTGATCTCGACGGAGAATGAGTAGAGGGAGTAGGGCCACTGACTTAAAAAAAACTTCTTGGAAAAAAAAAACCAACAAAAAAAACTTCTTGGGGATTTTGCTGTAAAGAGAAGCAGAGGGATCTGGAAAGGGATGAGAGGTCAAGAGAAAGTTTCTGGGTGTTTGTTTTTAGGATTGCAGACACTATAGCATGTTTGATTCTCAAAACATAATCCAGTGAGGAATGGGGTGGAGAATTTATGATGTGTGAGAGAGGGGATAATCACAAGAGGAAAGTCCTTGGATAGGTGACAAGGAGGACAAACCAGTGCACAGGTGGAAAGTTCATCCTCAGATAATGGTACCTGAGCCATAAGTGGCAGTGAAATTGGTAAATTCTGTGGTAATTGCACATGGAACATCTTTTCTGACCCTCTCAATTTTGCCTATAAAACAGAAAGCAAGATTACTCGCAGGATTACTAGCCTTCATATGTTTCAGTATTTTTTTAAATATAATTTATTTTATTATCATTAATCTACAATTACATGTGCAATATTACAGTTATTAAACTACCCCTTCATCAGGTCCCCCCCACCAACCCCATTACAGTCACTGTCCATCAGCGTAATGAGATGCTATAGAATCACTACTTGTCTTCTCTGAGTTGTACTGCCCTCCCCGTGCCCCCCCAACATTACATCAGCTAATCGTAATGCCCCTTTTTCCCTCTTATCCCTCCCTTCCCGCCCATTTTCCCCAGTCCCTTTCCCTTTGGTAACTATTAGTCCGTTCTTGGGTTCTGTGAGTCTGCTGCTGTTTTGTTCCTTCAGTATTTTTTCTTTGTTCTTATACTCCACATATGAGTGAAATCATTTGATACTTGTCTTTTTGGCTTGGCTTATTTCACTGAGCATAATACCCTCTAGCTCCATCCATGTTGTTGCAAATGGTAGGATTTGTTTTCTTCTTATGGCTGAATAATATTCCATTGTGTATATGTACCACTCTTCTTTATCCATTCGTCTACTGATGGACACTTAGGTTGCTTCCATTTCTTGGCTATTGTAAATAGTGCTGCAATAAACATAGGGGTGCATCTGTCTTTTTCAAACTGGGCTGCGGCATTCATAGGGTAAATTCCTAGGAGTGGAATTCCTGGGGCAAATGGTATTTCTATTTTGAGTTTTTTGAGGAACCTTCATACTGTTTTCCACAATGGTTGAACTAATTTGCAGTCCCACCAGCAGTGTAGGAGGGTTCCCTTTTCTCCACATCCTCGCCAACATTTGTTGTTGTTTGTGTTTTGGATGTTGGCCATCCTCACTGGTGTGAGGTGATATCCCATTGTGGTTTTAATCTGCATTTCTCTGATGATTAGCGATGTGGAGCATCTTTTCATGTGCCTGTTGGCCATATGAATTTCTTCTTTGGAGAAGTGTCTATTCATGTCCTCTGCCCATTTCTTAATTGGATTATTTGCTTTTTGTTTGTTAAGGTGCGTGAGTTCTTTATATATTTTGGATGTCAACCCCTTATCGGATACGTCATTTATGAATATATTCTCTCATACTATAGGAAGTCTTTTTGTTCTACTGATGGTGTCCTTTGCTGTACAGAAGCTTTTCAGCTTCATATAGTCCCACTTGTTCATTTTTGCTTTTGTTTCCCTTGCCCGGGGAGATATGTTCATGAAGAAGTTGCTCATGTTTATGTCCAAGAGCTTTTTGCCTATATTTTTTTCTGAGAGTTTTATGGTTTCATGACTTACATTTCAGGTCTTTGATCCACCTTGAGTTTACCTTTGTGTATGGGGTTAGACAGTAGTCCAATTTCATTCTCTTACATGTAGCTGTCCAGTTTTTCCAACATCAGCTGCTGAAGAGGCCGTCATCTCCCCAATGTATATCCAAGGCTCCCTTATCAAATATTAATTGACTGTATGTGTTTGGGTTGATGTTTGGATTTTCTATTCTATTCCACTGATCTTTGGGTCTGTTTTTGTGCCAATACCAAATTGTCTTGATTACTGTGGCTTTGTAGTAGAGCTTGAAGTCAGGGAGCGTAATTCCCCCTGTTTTATTCCTCCTTCTCAGGATTGCTTTGGCTATTCGGGGTCTTTTGTGGTTCCATATGAATTTTAGAATTATTTGTTCCAGTTCATTGAAGAAAGCTGTTGGTAGTTTGATAGGGATTGCATTGAATCTGTAGATTGCTTTAGGTAGTATAGCCATTTTGACAATATTTATTCTTCCTAGCCAAGAGCATGGGATGCATTTCCATTTGTTAGTGTCCTCTTTAATTTCTCTTAGGAGTGTCTTGTAGTTTTCAGAGTACAGGTCTTTCACTTCCTTCGTTAGGTTTATTCCTAGGTATTTTATTCTTTTTGATGCAATTGTGAATGGAATTGTTTTTCTGATTTCTCTTTCTATTAGTTCATCGTTAGTGTATAGGAAAGCAACAGATTTCTGTGTGTTAATTTTGTATCCTGCAACTTTGCTGAATTCAGATATTAGTTCTAGTAGTTTTGGAGTGGAGTCTTTAGGGTTTCTTATGTACAATATCATGTCATCTGCAAATAGTGACAATTTGACTTCTTCTTTACCAATCTGATGCCTTGCATGTCTTTGTTTTGTCTCATTGCCGTGGCTAGGACCTCCAGTACTATGTTGAATAACAGTGGGGAGAGTGGGCATCCCTGTCTTGTTCCCAATCTTAGATGAAAAGCTTTCAACTTCTCGCTGTTAAGTATGATGTTAGCTGTGGGTTTGTCATATATGGCCTTTATGATGTTGAGGTACTTGCCCTCTATACCCATTTTCCCGAGAGTTTTAATCATGAATGGATGCTGAATTTTGTCGAATGCTTTTTCAGCATCTATGGAGGTGATCATGTGGTTTTTGTTCTTCTTTTTATTGATGTGGTGAATGATGTTGATGGATTTTTGAATGTTGTACCATCTTTGCATCCCTGGGATGAATCCCACTTGATCATGGTTTATGATCCTATTGATGTATTTTTGAATTCGGTTTGCTAATATTTTGTTGAGTATTTTTGCATCCACGTTCATTGGGATATTGGTTTATAGTTTTCTTTTTTGGTTAGGTCTTTGCCCGGTTTGGGTATTAGAGTGATGCTGGCTTCATAGAATGAGTTTGGAAGTATTCCCTCCTCTTCTATTTTTTGGACAACTTTAAGGAGAATGGGTGTTATTTCTTCTCTGTATGTCTGGAAGAATTCAGAGGTGAATCCATCTGGCCCGGGGGTTTTGTTCTTGGGTAGTTTTTTGATTACTGATTCAATTTCTTGCTGGTGATTGGTCTGTTTAGTTTTTCTTTTTCTTGCTTGGTCAGTCTTAGAAGGTTGTATTTTTCTAAGACGTCCATTTCTTCTAGGTTTTCCAGCTTGCTAGCATATAGATTCTCATAGTATTCTCTTAAAATTCTTTGTATTTCTGTGGGATCCGTCGTGATTTTTCCTTTCTCATTTCTGATTCTGTTTATGTGTGTAGATTCTCTTTTTCTCTTAATGAGTCTGGCTAGGGGTTTATCTATTTTGTTTATTTTTTCAAAGAACCAGCTCTTGGTTTCATTGATTTTTTCTATTGTTTTATTCTTCTCAATTTTATTTATTTCTTCTCTGATCTTTATTATGTCCCTCCTTCTGGTGACTTTGGGTCTCATTTGTTCTTCTTTTTCCAATTTCAGTAATTGTGTCTTTAGACTATTCATTTGGGAATGTTCTTCTTTCTTTAGATAGGCCTCGATTGCAATATACTTTCCTCTTAGAACTGCCTTTGCTGCGTCCCATAGAAGCTGTGGCTTTGTGTTGTTGTCATTTGTCTCCATATACTCTTTGATTTCTGTTTTGATGTCGTCATTGACCCATTGATTAATTAGGAGAATGTTGTTAAGTCTCCATGTATTTGTGAGCCTTTTTGTTTTCTTTCTAAAGTTTAATTCTAGTTTAATACCTTTATGATCCGAGAAGTTGTTTGGTAGAATTTCAATATTTTCGATTTTACTGGGGTTCTTTTTGTGGCCTAGTATGTGGTCTATTCTGGAAAATGTTCCATGTGCACGTGAGAAGAATGTGTATCCTGTTGCTTTTGGGTGTAGAGTTCTGTAGATGTCTGTTAGGTCCATCTGTTCTAGTGTGTTGTTCAGTGCCTCTGTGTCTTTACTTATTTTCTGTCTGGTTGATCTGTCCTTTGGAGTGAGTTGTGTGTTGAAGTCACCTAAAATGAATGCATTGCTATTTCCTCCTTTAATTCTGTTAGTATTTGTTTCACAAATGCCGGCGCTCCTGTGTTGGGTGCATATATATTTATAATGGTTATATCTTCTTGTTGGACTGACCCCTTTATCATTATGTAATGTCCTTCTTTATCTTTTGCTACTTTCTTCGTTTTGAAGTCTATTTTGTCTGATACAAGTACTGCAACACCTGCTTTTTTCTCTTTGTTGTTTGCATGAAATATCTTTTTCCATCCCTTCACTTTTAGTCTGTGTATATCTTTGGATTTGAGGTGAGTTTCTTGTAGGCAGCATATAGATGGGTCTTGCTTTTTTATCCATTCTGTTACTCTGTGTCTTTTGATTGGTGCATTCAGTCCATTTACATTTAGGGTGATTATTGGTAGATATGTACTTATTGCCATTGCTGGCTTTAGATTCGTGGTTACCAAGGGTTCAAGGGTTGCTTCTTTACTATCTACCAATCTAACTTAACTTTCTTGTTAAGTTATTGTAAACACAGTCTGATGTTTCTTTCTTTCTCTCCCTTCTTATTCCTCCTCCTCCATTCTTTCTATAATAGGTGTTTTATTCTTTGCCTTTAGTTAGTATTTGGATGGTCTGCTTTCTTTGCTATGATTTTATTTTCTCTGGTGACATCTTTTTAGCCTTAGATGTGCTTCCATCTAGAGCAGTCATTTAAGATATCCTGTAGTGGTGGTTTATGAGAGGCAAACTCTCTCAACTTTCGTTTGTCTGGAAATTGTTTAATCCCTCCATCATATTTAAATGATAATCGTGCTGGATACAATATCCTTGGTTCGAGGCCCTTCTGTTTCATAACGTTCAATATATCATGCCATTCTCTTCTGGCCTGTAAGGTTTCTGTTGAGAAGTCTGACGATAGTCTGATGGGTTTTCCTTTGTAGGTGATCTTTTTTTTCTCTCTAGCTGCCTTTAATACCCTGTCTTTGTCTTTGATCTTTGCCATCTTAATTATTATGTGTCTTGGTGTTGTCTTCCTTGGGTCCCTTGTGTTGGGAGATCTATGAGCTTTGGTGGAATGCGAGACTATTTCCTTCCCCAGCGAGGGAAAGTTTTCAGCAATTATTTCTTCAAAGACACTTACTATCCCTTTTTCTCTCTCTTCTTCCTCTGGTACTCCTATAATGCGAATATTGTTCCGTTTGGATTGGTCACACAGTTTCTTAATATTCTTTCATTCCTAGAAATCCTTTTATCTCTCTCTGCCTCAGCTGCTCTGTGCTCCTGTTCTCTGTTTTCTATTCCATTAACAGTCTCTTGCACCTCATCCATTCTGCTGTTAAGCCCGTCGATCGCTTGTCTGATTTCTGCATTGTCTTTCCTCAGTTCCCTCACTTCCTCCCTCAGCTCTTGCACATTTCTCTGTAGGTCCATCAGCATGGTTATGACTTTTATTCTGAATTCTTTTTCAGGAAGCCTGTGCATTTCCATCCCTTCAGACTCCCTCTCTGGGGTTGTCTGGTTGATTTTTGTCTGAACCATATTCCTCTGTCTTTTCATGGCTATAGAACTGGTCACTGATAGTTGCCACATATGTCAGCTGGGCTCTTTAAGACTTTAAAAAGAGAAGGAAAAAAAGAAAAAAAAAGAAAGAAAGAAAGAAAGAAAAAAAGAAAAAAGAAAGAAAAGAAAAAACAAAAACAAAACAAAAAACAAAGCAAAACAAAAAAACACCAAAAATAAAAAATGCCCACCTGACGTAGATTCTGTGGGAATGCTCTAGGTGGCGCTATTGCCCCACTATTCCACAGCTGTGACTGTGCAGCTCCGCAGGGCCCTTTATCGCTGTGGCAGGGGTGGGAACGAATAGGAGGCTGTTGATCTCAGTGAGAAGTGTTAAGTATGGCTACGCTTCCTCAGTCACCAGCTAAGGCGTCTGAAACTCCCCAGGACTCCCAGCCTGCTGGGCTCAGTGTGCTGGGGCGATCCGGCTCCTCCGCTCGGCTCCTGTGTCTTTAAGAATGATGAAGAAAGTGTGCGCTTTTTTTTTTCCTTCCCAGGAGCCGGCTGCAAGCACCCTGGCGTGTTCCCTGCTCAGATCCTGCCCCTCTGTCTCTCCAAGCTCCGCTGCAGTGCACAATGTGGGTCAGTGCTCCCCGCGCAGATCACCGGGGCTGGCTACTTCGCGGGGTGTACTTCCATTCCCTCCCGGCTCTGAATCCTCTCCTCCTGCCGGTGCGCTGGGGTGGGGGAGTGCTCGGGTCCTACCAGGTCGCGGCTCCTTATCTTACGCGCCTCTTGGGGTGCCGAGTCCTCTCGGGTGTAGCTGCACGCTGTGCGCTTTCCTGTGTATTCTCGTCTCTCTTTTAGGAATAGATGTATTTGCTGTGTTTTCGTAGATAATTATAGTGTTGGGAGGAGATTTCTGCCGCCCTGCTCACACCGCCATCATCCCAGAAGTCCTCTGTTTCAGTATTTTTTTAAAGGTTCATTATTTGTCTTAATCATTTTTTGCTTATGTATTTATTAACAACACATCATGAGCAAAAATACAGGCATGTGAAAAAGCTTGAGATTGTCCTCTGCAAAAGTTTATAGGCTTTGGAGCTGGGCTGATCTGGTTCATGGCAGGAAATAGCGAGAGGTGAGTTTTGGAAAGTAAGTCTCTGATACAGAGCTGCCTTGTACATTTGACTATGTGCAGCCCTTGGGTTTCATTATGCAGGTTCTGGGGAATTATTAATCATTAAGCAGGGCAACGGCTTAATCGAATATGTGTCATCAAAGGGGAGTTGTTGAAGATGTTTGGCAGGAATTCAGAAAGCATAGCAGATTTAATGTATCTTTGATAACCTCACATTAAAGCCTTTTTACAGTGTAAAAACAATAGATTTTTTTTCACTTTGGGAAGGTATGATGAATTTATTCTTTCCACACATTTTCTTTTAGTAAAGATACCATAGATAATTGGGAATTTTCAGAAAAATACATGCATGCAAACGCACACGCACAGCACTATCATTTTGAATCAGCTGGATTCAGTCTAATTGCCAATGTAATTAGCTTAGCTTGTTCTGTTCCAGATCCTCTGCTAAGCATAACATTTTAAAACAATCTCTTTTAGTGTTTTACTGCGAATTTGTATTTTTCATTTTATCAAAATGTACCGAATAGTAAATTGGGTTTCTTGTATTTTCTGAAAGCTTTATTTTGGCTTATTTTATGATATGCTATCAAAGAGAAAATATATTCATCATCATAAAATCTGCCAAAAATTAGTAAACATTTTTCACGATATAGTTTGAACGCAGTCATTACTTTCTTCTCCAATTTACTCTTTGAATTAAAAATTGAAATTTGTGCATAGAAAAAAATTGGTTTACATTTTTCATTTATTTATTCTACAAACATGCATCAAGTGCTCATTATTGTGGCAGCAGTGCAGGACTGTGGTGAGGGATTGAAGGATTGAAAACTAGCACTTTGGAGAGGAAAGCGCAAGTCCACAAGGTCACTGGCTGGGAAAGAGCCTTCAGTTAGGTCCAGTAGGGGTCCAGCATACCAAGATCCCTCAAAGTTCCCAGTTCTTTGGTAACTTTAAGTGGTTAGAATAGTTGCAATCAAACATAGAATTCAGTTTTATATCTCCCAGGAAGAACCTCTGCAAGTGGGGAAATTTTCCTTTAAAGTCTGGGAACAAGCATGAAGTTCCAAAGAAGAGACTGAGAGGCAAAGATAAAAGCAAGTGTAAATGACCAAAGACAAGAGCATGGATATTTTTTCCTTTCAAAATGTCCTTTTAGTTCATAAAAATAGGCCTGTAACAGCGAGCTTTGAATAAGGCAGTCTGTTTCCATTTGATTCAACAAATACCTACTGAGTGATGAAGAGGACCTCCCCCCAGGAGCAAGGCAAGCTCAGGATAGTGGAGACTGGGTACACGGGAATCAGACGCAGAAACTGGGTGTAAAAGTGGCCAGAGGCCTCGCTTTAGCTGGGGAACGGCCATCCATATTCCATGTGAGGATGGATTAGCCACTAATGGTACATCTGTTACGCAGAAGGCCCATAAACCAGATCACCATAAGAAATTTTTACACATCAAGTAAGAAATGCTTTGTTTCCCCACCTCTCCTCCATCCCTAACATGACAGTTTCTCCATACTTGACCCTGGAGGGGCAGGTGAAGGCGATGAAAGGAGAAAATTCAGTAGCTAATCATGCCTCCACCGTCCAGTATAAGCTTCTCTGCCTTGAGGGCTCGTGAGCTGGGAGGGGAGCAGTTTAATTTAACAGGATTTTAAATTTATACTTGATTGGACTAAAATTTTAATACCCAGAAAAATGGGTTATTAACTGAGAATGACCAGAGAGTCTGGGGCACGTGCTAGAGAGACGCTCAGAGCAGAGAAGGAGTACACAGACTGTGTCCAAAGGGCACTGGGAACTTTGAGGCCAGCTCACTGCTGAGGCACATTTTGTTTTTGTCTAACTGGCATCAGGGGTACCGACCACGTGACGCAGCTGCGTGCACCGCCAGCTCCCACCGGAAGGCGCCTAGTGCTGCGGGCTGTGTGCTGCCATTCGGCAGGAAGACCCACAACACCCCAAATACTGTGATTACGTGTGGCCATGCTTTTCTCTGGCAAGATCTCAAGAAAGGGAAGGAAGTTTGGAGGGGAAACTAAGATGCTATGTATGCAAATAAGATAAAAGAATGAAATAATAAGAGACTATACTAGGAAGACCTGTATGTCTTCCTGGTTATAGAAGACCATTCAAATCTGGCTCTAACTTCCTTTGTCATACTAATTTCTCCTTCTTCCTGTCAGGTTCCTGCCACCATGAATCTCTCTCTTGTGCCTGAACATGCCAGGTTCCTTTCCAGCAGTCTATGTCCGGTTCATTCCTTAGCTTGGAATGACTTCTCCTTCAACCTGTTTACACCACTGCCACTTCCGCCTTGAACATCTGCGTTAAATGTCAACCCTTCAGTGAAAATGTCTTTATCTCCTTCAGGCTGAGTTGGACATTCTGGATTCGGCCTTCTCTGAGTTGTTATTCTTTGTCTGCCTCAGTGCAGGAGCACTTCCCCTATTGCATCACAGCTATTTGTCAGCTTGCTTATCTTCTCCACTAAACTCTGAGTTGTTTGGAGATGACTCTGTGTCTTAACTTTTTTTTTAATCTCCAGAATCTGGTATAGTTCCTCATACATATTAGGCGATCAGAGGTATTTATTTAGTTAATTAACAATGATCAATAGGCATTTAATGACAGGATAAGGAAGAAATTATACTGCTGGTATATGTCATTGTTAAGTACCAAACTCCATTTATTTATTAATTTTCTCAAAGACTCGCAACAACAGAAATAAAGAGGGGCATTTCCAGTCCAGAGTTAGACAGTGGAGCTGAACCTTTCTCCTGCTCTCCTTCCCGTTACTGAAGACTTCTTTCAGGCAGCCCAGCTAAAGCTGAAGCAAGGATTTAGTGAGGACATGACCAGCTAGTCACCTCACAACTGAGTAAGACTCCAGCCCGTAAAAGGGGTGGACTAGACGGCTAAAGATACAGAAATCATAAAGATGCCAAGCTGAGAACAAGACCTCCTGGTGCGTAACTGAAGACCAGCTGCTCTGCAAGTCACACTTCAGTTGTGGGAGCAGGTACTTTATACGCAAAGTCTTAATTATGGTCCCTGAAAATCTTCAGTTTTCTAACCTTTCTCTTTAGAGGAATGCTAACTTCATCTTCTGCTTGTACTGTCTTTCCTCATCTATAGAATTTACCTTTCTTCATCATTGCTTTATTTTCCTTCAAAATAAAACTTTTTTTCTAAGGTTACAGGTGCTTCAGCTCGGAGATGCTGGTTTGTAAACTATTTTACACTAGCTTGGATGTTTTGGGGATTGAATCACATTTTTCTGGATTTATAAGGACACACTTGCTTTCTAAGCTTCCTCCAGATTCCCGTATTCTGTGATTCTGAGGGAAAAAATTGCATGTTCTTAAAATTAGAAGACATTTTCTTAGGACATACAGTTTTTTCCCTTAAAGAGACTGCTATTTGTTTTTAGTATTTTAAATCACAAAATTAGAGTAATTTATATATAGTTTTATTTCTGATAGTTTGATATAATTTTATTTTCATACTTTAAAATTTATGTTAAAATGGTTACACAATAGTGTAAGAGTAATAAAACTCCATGGAGATGACTTGTAATTGTCCAAACTTCTTCAAAATTGTCTTCGTAAAGAGTGCTTTGGAATATTTATCTAATGACATAATATGCAACCTATAACTTTTAAACTGCACCATGACAACAAAATGCAATAAACTCAGTCCAAAAATCAAAAGGTCATCTGAACATACAATTCCTTTCCTTTAGAGAACTGGAATCTCATAAATAGATGAAAAATTTCTTTGGACATTATGAGATGGGATGTGTTGTAATAGGAATGTGACTGATTTTAAGTAGTGGAAAATATTCACTGAAGTTCCAGTAACCCATTTAAGGCTTTTAAATATTGATAGACACGATGGGCTGTCTTTGCACTAATGTCTCTGGTCCTTGGGCTTAAATAACAAGTTGTTATAGTCTTATGCACATAAAAACTCAAATATTTTGAAATTAATTGCTACTTATACTAATAGCCACAATTTTCTGTATGTATCTGATACTATATAATTTTGAAACCATAATGTGATAAATAATATATATAATGTACTTATATGCATAATTATGTCATATATAATCTATAAATAATGAGATAAATGTGTTATTTTTATTTCATCAGTAAGGAGAATAAGTCTCAGAATAGTAAATTTCCTATAATTATGCAGTTGGCAAGTTGCAGAGTAAAAAGCCCAATGCCTCAAACTCCCGTCTGTACTCTTTATCTACACCAAACTGCTTTGAATGAGCAATAATGTTATTTTTACTTTAGGAGATTTACCTGCTGACAATTCTTTTTTTTTTTCAAGATTTTATTTAAAATTGTGGATACATTTGGTGATTTTAAAAGAACACTGGACATACTTAAAAAATACTACATTCAAGCTACTTTGATTCATCTTCCATCTTCAAAATATTTGCCATGTTACCTAAAGTACTAAGTGCACAATAATTATTTCTGGAACAATGCTATATAAATCCTGATGGAAACACTAATGATAATAGACATGAAATATTAAGTGTTTATGTAGTGACAAGCACATCACAAATATTTTTCCCTAACAATCTGCAATATTTTGTGCTTTGTGGGTGAGGAAATTGAGAGGTGAATTAGCTTATCTAAGAAGCATAACTAGAAAGTGGCTGAGATGGGGGGTTTGGATTCAGATCATTTTAACCCCAAAGTTTGTGCTCTTTCATCACATTGCTCTACCTCAGAGGAGGTGCATTTTCTGACTCCAGTCTATAACTTTAAAAGCTGTACTGATTAATTTGGGCAGTGAGGGAGATTCTGTTGAAACAACTTGTGATGATTGATTTTATGTGTTTACTTGACTGGGTCACTGCTTGGACATTTAGTCAAATATTATTTGGGTGTGCCTGTGAGGGTGTTTCAGATGAGAGAAATATTTGAATAGGTAGACTGAGTAAAGCAGATTACCCTCTGTAAAGTGTAGGCCTCATCCAGTCATTGAAGACATAAATAGAACAAAAATGTTGGCACCCCTGTCAATAAGAAGAAACTCCCTTCTGCCTGTCTCTGAGCTGGGACATTGGTCTTCTGTGCCTTTGAACTTAGACTTGGAGTGGAACTATTCCCCTGGCCCTTCTGGGTCTTAGCTTCCTGATTGCAGGTCTTGGGAATCCTCTGCCTCCATAACCACATGAGCCAATTCCTTAAAATCAATCATCCTCTACCTATCAATTGTCTGTCATCTATTTCCTATTGGTTTTGTTTCTCTGTAAAACTCACAATTCCACTCAGCAAGTATTCTGCTGTTGGGCAATCAGCCAATTGATATTTAAGTTTCTTTTTAAAAAAAAATTTTTATTAAGATATTATTGATACACACTCTTATGAAGGTTTCCCATGAAAAAACAATGTGGTGACTACTTTTGCCCATATTATCAAGTCCACACCCATACCCCAATGCAGTCACTGTCCATCACTGTCTGCTGACAATTCTTAAAAGGTTTTTTTAAAAATAAATTATTTCTATGGGTTTTAGCATTTGACACTGTGGAACTTAAATGTTGGTTTCTAAATTACTTGTTGAGTGAACTTATTTGGCCTCTCTGAGACTCATTTTTCTCGTATGTGAAATGTTGGGAGCATATACTTTGCAGTTATTGTGAGGATTGAATGCAATAGTGAATGCAAAGTACTTATTCCATGACTTGTCACATAGTAAGATTCTAATACCAGGTAACTATCATTGTCTTGGGTTGGAAATTTCTTTCCTCTCTTATATATTACTGTGCATGTAAAAAATAATCTTTCAAACTGAATAAAAACCCTCATAGAATAGTGTTAGGTATCAGCCCCAGAATAAAATTCAACTAAGATAATATAGCTTATTAATTGCTTAGAATATGCTAGCTCGTGGGATTTGGACTATCTAAACTGGTTAAATTGGAATCTTTGCAATGACAACAAAGATCCTGTATGGTTTGATCAAGAATTCCTCCTGAAAAATCAAAAGCATATCAGTCTGGGTTGTTTTGCCCATTGGCTATCAATTTGGATTTTGCCACCTTATTATTAGCGTTCTTCCAAAATTTTTAATAATTCCTCCCCCAAAATAAGTAACCTCTGGAAAGGGGGAGGTAGGACCACGTACACTGGTCTAGTGCCATTACAAAGGGTACCAGATACATCAGCAGTATAATTACTGCTGGAAATATAAAAAAATCACATTTATATTTCCATTAAAACAACTGACTTCTAAGTTTACCCTCGTTGGTTTGTGGCTGGAAGAATATTGGATGATGTGTGGATAAATTCCTATATAAGACCAAGAAGTACTATGTTTATATGTTAAATTATTTTTTACCATCTTCATTACCATTGAAGGAACATAATCCTAAGGAGGGTTGGGTATAAATTACACACTGAAGAAGCTATGTGATGGGCATTTATCACCTGTGCCTGCCCAGGATTAGCATTCATTTCCAGCTTTCTAGTAGTTAGTTCACTGTGTGTGTGTGTGTGTGTGTGTGTGTGTGTGTGTGTGTGTGTGTGTGTGTGTGTGGCATCCATTTTCAGGCCTTGTGGTTTGTGTAGGGATACTCTCATTATCCTGGGATGGGAGTGAAGCTGTAGTCTGGGCTGTAAATATGTTTTATCTCCTTAGACAAAATGTTTTATCATAGGAAGGATATGTACCTGGATCCAGTACAGTAAGATGTTATTCTCTGATTTCTATTAAAACTATCTGGGGAAGACACAAACCATTTTTTCCATTAAAATAGCCAAGCTTTTAAGATGTGAGCCTGAGACTGCCTAAATCCAGCTAGCTGCTGCAAGGAAATGATGTGCCTGAGAATTCAGCCCTCGTGGAAAATATCAGAGCCAAGAGATGGAGAGATTCTAGCCAATGTCTTTTGAGTACCTGGATCAAGTTACACCTGAGTTGCCTCCTGCTGGATATTTAGGTAATCTGGGGCAATAAATCCCTTTTTTTTTTAAAGCAAGTTTAATTTAAGTTTCAGTGAGTCATTCGCAACCCAAAGAGAACCACCGAATACAGAAATAGATTGGTAGAAGTGAAATGTTGCAAGTGACCCATTAAGCTAAGAGATGGGAGAATGGAAAGAGTCTGTTGCTAAAGGCCCAAGAGACTTGATTTGAGAACACTTATTGCTTTGTTTACTAGTTGTAAGAATGCAAATAGAAAAGAAACTTCTGCCAAATAAAAAAGAGCAGAGATTGCTAAACCACTAACATAATTTCCCAGAGCATTCTCTCCAACCCATATCAGTAAGGGTTAGGCTGTTTTTGTCATGCATGTTTTTAGTGATGGGAATAATTTATATTTGGCCATAGCATATACTACAAGCTTGTAATCACTATATGTGTTTTGCCCCTTACCCATTTAACAATTGTATTATGATTTATACTTTCCCCTTACTCATTGTATATTGTGTGTATTGAGTATTATTACATTTATCACTTAGCCATTGGTTGCATGGCATGAAGATCTAGGGTTATGAATTGCATCACTGTAAGAAAAGGATCCAGAGCTAAATTCAGTAAGTTGAACATGAATTTGTGTTATTTCATTTTGGACGTGGTTTAAGGATGTCTTTAATTGTATGTGTTCAGGCTGTGTTTTAATAGGTGGGAGAATTTCAATAATCAGGTGTTTAGGGAAACTCACTTTGCTCATCCATGAGCTAAACGAGTTTGAGTTTTGCCCAATATGTGGAATGTGTGGGACATAAAAAGAGAAAGAGAGAGAACTAAGAGGATGAACTGGGATGGGGAAAGGTTCACTCCGAGAAGCTGCATGGGGAAGAACAGGCAGCCCAAGAAGAAACTCTGTGGACAGTATGGGGGAGCCGTGATGCTTCCTGTTGCTTTTCATGAGGTTTTGCTTTATGGCTTGTGACGTATACTTTTTTCCTGACCATGTGACTGTGTATAATATTTCCTTTTTACACTAATAGCTGTGGAGTAGATTTGTTTTGGGGAATGAGGAAAAGTGCTGAATCCTGCGCCAGAGTTAGAGTAAGACAAGAACAATACAATGCTGTGATCCAGATATAACTATAAGGCCCTAGTTAGATCTGGTTTATAATCATATAAGTGGAAGCTAGACTTGAAATAGAACACAGATTTGTGACTGATCGTGTAACATTAGAATCTTGAGGAAAAATCACATTGTATGATGAATGCAGGAAGAGTTATTCTCAAAAAATATTTGTGCAGTGGCATGTTCCTAGAAACCTTTCCCATATATTGCTTCATTTGTTCTTTGCAACACCTAGATTCAAGTGTAATGATTGTAAAAAGGTTATGAATTTGGAAACAAAAATAACTAAAACATGTCATTTGGTGTTCTGGGTGTTATTTTTAAACTATCTTAATATGTAATTCACTTCACTTTCAGGTTGTCATATTCCTTTAGCATTGTGTTATTCCATTTTATATGTTATTCCATGTTATAGCATTTTCACTATATTCCCATTGTCTATGAGGATGTATACTTGAGAACTCTGTTTAAAAAGTTGAGCTCTTTAAGTAAGAAACTGTAAATCTCACAATCTGTACTCACCATGGAAAATCTGTAGAAGTAGGTGCAGGGTTTTTCTTTTGGTAATGAAGTAAATATTAAGTACTTTTAAGTACTCTTAAGTACTATTGAGTACTTTTGAAAATGCTGCTTGAAAAAAGTAGCTAGAAATATAAAAGAAAGTAATAAAGTAGAAGAAAGTCATGATGTGTATTTCTTTTTCCTTCTTTAGAGAGGTCATCTTGCAGCTAAGGCAAGCTACACAATAGATTAAGCTGTAAACGCAGTCCATTTTGAGTTTTTTATGGTATTTGGACTTCAAACAGAAACAAATATTATTCATAATTTCTCATAAAATGTTCTGTATCTGTTATCTTCATGAGAACTTACCTCATTATTATAGAATATGTTACTTAATCATTTTAATTTGATAATAAAGGATTCCAAGGGGAAAATACCTGTTAAGCACTAAGTACCCTAAACATCAGCTAACTATCTTAAACAGATCTGGCTGGCAGTACTCCTTACTCTTTTGTGACAGCCATATTTTCACCATGAAGCAATAAGTAGATATATCAAAGACAAAGTGTAGTGTGAAGACACAAGCGAGCTTTCATGGTATTGTTGAATGCCAACAAATGTAGCAGCCATTATAGGAAAGGTAAACTGTGATATCCAGAAAATTCCAATGTTGGTTTTTAAGGTGTAAAGGAGGAAAGATCCATTTGGGGCCACTCAGTGTTGTACAGCTCCAGAAGCCCACACGAATGTTTCTAATTAATCAGACATTATGGGATTCCAGTGGAGAAGAAATTAAAGAGTATATGATGTCACTATAAAATAGGATTAAAAGCAATTCACCTGATGAAACTTACTTTAGAGACTTACTTCAGGTGCATTACTTTAAAGATCATGTCTCACATTACTGGAATAAAATTCTCTTTTTAAGATTATATCAATTTTCATCTATACGTAAGCCCTGATTTTAAAAAGGTACCTACTTAGAATGCAATTTCACCTAAATATCCATTGTAAAGCCATTTGTCTTCATGATTTTCTTTCATTTCTTCACTATTTTAGTAGTCTTTGTCAGAGGTAAAATGGCTATATGGACAAAATTGTCTAACAATGTATTTCTAAATGAAATGTCAAAGTAGTCTGTGATGAGTTATGTATTTGTTCATCATTGTGTTCTCTCCCCTGCCATTTTGAGGAGAAAACACATCATTTCTTTCTTCTTCCCTGTAACTCTGCTGCTAATGGGTATTATTTAAGAGAAGTTGAGAGGTAAGAAACATGTTTGATGTTGGAGCATTTAAGGAACTCCAGCTAGAAGTATGATGTGATGAAAGAGTACGGCCTTTGGAACTACATAGGACTGTGTTCCATTCAGAGCCTACTCAGAGTTTGGCTATACAATTTTAGGTAAGTTATTGATATCTCTAGACTGTAGTTTTAATCTATATAAAATGGGGATAAACAATGCTCATCTGACAGCCTGAGGTCAAATAGAGAATTATATAAAACTTCTAGCACATCAGGTCAACAAGAGATCAAGGTTTTGTCACTTTTTGTTAGGGTTACTGTCCAAGTGGCCAATATGGAACAGTCATCTTTACCTCTTAATTTTATGGCAGTACTGAGCCTCATAACAATTGGTAATAGACATTAGGAAGACGTGAATTGTGTGGCCTCTTGGTAAACAGAAGAACACTAAGTATAGTTCTAATCTATTTACATAAGGTATTGTACTAAATTTCCAAGTGATTCTATTATTTTTTCTGTTTTCCAGATGAGCAATCTAAAGTATTAAGGGTTTTAATAACTGATCTCTAGATGGCAAGTCAAGGTGAAAACCCAGATGATCTGAATCCTGAATAAATATTTTAATTACTCCTCTATGTGACTACTTACTATTTCTAAGCCTTCAGCTTCTGTGTCTGTCTGAAAAGGTGGCTAGTGACCACCCTCCCCTCACAGTACGCAGGATGAGATGATCATCAGTGAGACGATGCCTGTAAATAGCTTAGAACAGCACCTGCCACATAATAAACACTCATCAAAGGATGACATGAGTTAGAATTTAGATCCATTGCTCACTTGTTATATGACTTTGGACAATTTCCTTTATTTCTGGGCGGTCAGGTCCTCATCTGTAAGGTGGGGATGTTAACTGCTACTGTGGAGATTGAAGGAGCAACAGCAGTTCACGGCTTTTATTCAGAGCGCTATCACTAAGGATTTGGGGCTTAATTTACTTAATGAGGTGAACTTGAATAATAAAAACCAGTTGATCCTCTCTGAAAAGATTTTGTATGGGATGGATAATGTCTAATGGCTATACTTTTAAAATGAGCAACTATTCTGGGGTGGTATTTAAGACCTAATTTCCCAAATATAGATTCTAAAATTTTTTAAATGTATTTTCAGAAAATTAGCAATTATATTAAATAACTAATAAAACTAGTGTTATAAGTACTAAGTAGTACACTTAACATTTTGCTTAGAAAATCCTCAAATGTCCAAGCTCATTTTTTATAAGTTCTACTCTCCACATAGATGCCAGGCACAATCTTGCTAACTTTTGTCACTATGACAAGGATCTCCTTTCCTCTAGTTTCCACGAACACATTCCTCGTTTCCTTCTAAGCCTTCACAAGCAGTGCCTTTCATATCTGTATTTCTACCAGTTGTCTGCTTATGACAATGTAGATATATTTCTCTCTACCATGCTCATTTTCTTCTGAGTCCTCACCAGCAGAGTTACTAACATCCATATTTTACTAAAACAGCCTGTTCAAGGCAGTCCAAGCTTTTTCTATCATGCTCCTCAAAATCTTCCAACCTTTCTCTATTTCCATATTTCAGAGCTAATTCTACATATTTAGGTTATTGTCACAGTAGCTTCTGACTTACAGGTACTTGAATCTGTATTAGTTTTCTATTGTGACTATAACAAATTGCCACAAACATAGTGTCTTAACATAAATTTAGGATCTTACAGTTCTGTAGATTAGAAGTCCAACACTGGTTTCATTGGGTTAAGATCAAGGCAATCCTAGGACTGTGTTCTTTTCTGGAAGCTCTAGGGGAAAATCCATTTCCTCACCTTTTCCAATTTCTAGAAGCCATTCACATGCCTTAATCACCACCTCTTCCTTATCTTCAAAGACAGAGGGTCCTTCCTCCATTGCATCTCTCTGATCGCATCTGTAGTCAGCTCTCCCTCTGCCTCTCTCTTTTGTATCTCTCTTCTACATATAAGGACCCACGTGATTATGTTGGCCCCATCTGGTTGGACCCATCTGGATAATCCAGGATGCTCTTTGCATCTCTAGATTCTTAATCACACTGTAAAGTTTCTTTTGCCAAGTAAGGTAAGGTCATATGTTCACAGGTCCCAGGATTCAGACACAGACTTTTCAGGGGGAGGGGAGGGGGAGTATTATTCTGCTTAACCACCAAAGACAAATAGCTTACCTAAACACTGAAAGTACTTTCAAAATACATAAGAAAAGACGATTCCAAATATGGAAGAATTAGTGGAGTTGATCATGTAAAAATTAAAAAGTCTGTTTTTTCTCCATAGTAGTAAAATTTAACCTGGGCACATGGCTGCTTAACTAAAGACTGCATTTCTCCACTTGAAGCTTGGTGTGGCTATGTGAGTACATGTAGTCAATGGTATTTGTAAGAAGAAGTGACTTGCGTCCCTTCCATGATATCTTTAATACTACCCAGGCAAGCTGCCTGCCCTGCAGCTCCTCCTTTTCCTTCCCAAGTTCTGATATATGGATGTGCCCACTGGTCAGCTTTGACCAAGAATGCAAGGAAGGTGCTTCTAAGGCAAGTGTTGGCAAATTTTCCAAAATTGACCAGATAGTAAATATTATTTTTTGTGAGCTATATGTGACATACATGATCAATTATAGAAGTCTTAATATGATATACTCAGATTCTTTGTTTCAACTACCAACACTTCTAGTGTAATGCAAAAGCAGGCCTAGAGAATGTGTAATAAGTGGGCAGAGCTGTGTTTCATGGCATTTTTTTCTTCAGAACAGTTGTCACGCCAGATGTGGTCTTTTGCTGGCCCCTGCTCTAGGGGATAACGGAGTAATCACAGGAAGGAATCTGAATTTCTAAATAAGTATCCCACTAAACTGGACCATTGACATCAGGTACTATTTTATGAGAGAGAATTTCACATCTGTATCTTTTAAGCCAATGTACTTTTTGCACTCTGTCAAAGCTTCTTAAACTTTATCATTACATCTAAACATATATGGATAGGCGCACATCAAATAGGGTAGATGTTTGAAAACCATCTGATAGTCAAGGATTACTATCCTGAATTAGGGAGTGCTTTTACAAATTGCTGAAAAAAAATCAAATCTAATGGAAAAGCAGGCAGAGGACAAGAAGAGGAGATTGACTAAAAAGGAAATAGAAGTGAATACACATGAAGACAAGGAAATAAAATGAATCAAACTGAATAAAGATTATTTTAATGTTCAGCTATATAACAGTGAAATGAAATTAAGCATGGGATACAAGTTCTCTCTTATCAATGTGGCAAGAGAAATTCATTTTATGGAATCTGCAGTGTTTGAGAGGGTGCAAGTGAGAAGCTCTGACACCATTAAGGGAAGTATAAAATGTGAAACCTGTTTAAGAAATATTTGACAATATATATTACGACATTAAGAAATGTACATGCATTTTGGCCAGGCAATTGCATTCCTTGTAAGTTTATTCTAAGGTGATCATAAAAAAGCTATTATATAAGCTGTACATAACTGCATCATTTTACAGATTTAAGAGAGAACATATTTCCAGCCCCAGAGAAGAACTTTAATAAATTACAGAATAGCATTGACCTGGTGAAAATATTTTGAAGACTGTTAAACAACATGGAAATATGTTCTTGATATGCTGAATGAATAAAAATGTTATAAAGTATATACCCCAGACTCATAATGTTGTGAAAGAAAGCATGTATACATGCTCCAAAATGACAGCAAGAATGGTTATCATTAGGTGCCCAGGTAAGAAATCACTTTACTTCATCTGCCTTTCTATATTATCCAATGTTTCTATTATATTCCAAATTACCTTCAATGTATGAAAATAAAATATGACTTGATCATAAATAAATTAGAATGCAAATTAAAAACTCAAAAATATTTGCAACCCCTTAACTAATTTGTTCCAAAAGCATTTATTCTGTGCCCATTATGTACCAAGCACTCTCTCAGATACAATAATAAACAGGAGAAAACCCCTTCCCTAATGAAGTTTGTTTTCTGGGCGTATGGATAGTCAACAAGTAAATAAATGAATTCTGAAGATAATTACAGATAGTGAAAATTGCTATGAAGGAAATAAACAAGGCTCGGGTGAATTTTAGGTTGAATCCTGAAGGATGAGAAAGCCATTGTATGAAATGGGAGAACATTTCTGGCATGAAAAAACAGGTGTGAAACCCAGCAGCAGCAAAGAGAGTGGCAAATGGTAGGGGAATACATAGGCAGGCCCTGTATAAGTGTAGGGTTCAAGAGGATGTTAAGAGGTGTATAGGGCAGAAAAAGCCAAAGTGTGTAAATCTTGGTAAGGAGTTTGCTTTTTTCCTATTTGAAAGGAAACCATTAATGGCATTTCAGCAGGGAAGTTACATCTATTTGTGAAAGAAATATTCTGTCTGTTACTGAGGACTGATATGCTTAAAATACAAAATGCATAGTAATGAATAAAAAACAAAACAAATACTTTGGGAAAATGGCTGAAGAATGGGTAGAGGAAGAAATACAAATTAGTAAGAAACAGCAATGTTTACCTATACTAGTAATCAAAACAACAAATTTAAATGATTTTTCACTATTAAAGTAGCAAAATTGAAGAAAGAAATTTAATACGTGTTGAGGACACTGAGATAGGCAGCAACAAAATGATCGCTCTTAATCACTCTTGGCAGAGACATAGGTACAGGATGCTGATCTAAGTGTTGTTTGCAGTAAGTGTTTTGAGTGTTTTTCTTTTTTTTTTTTCTGAAAAGGAATTACGTGTAATTTTTGTACCATTCCTATTTCTTGAAAACTCTATAGGAAACAAGTGTTATTTATATAGTTTTTATTATTTTATAATCAGAAAAATGATTTTTGAAGTCCAAAACAAGTTCACCATAACATATAGGTATCTTACATAGAAGAAATAATAAAGTTTAAAAAAGGTTTTGGAATTATATGTATATTTGGAATTGTATATGTATATACATATAGTTACAACCTGTTTTACCACTTTCAGGTTTCAGGACTTTGGACAAACCAATTTTTCTTAGATTTGGTGCCCTGATCTATAACATAGGCAAAATAATACTTCATAGTACTCCTGTAAGGGTTATAGAACATGCAAAATGAACATATATTGTGACTATGTATTGTGAAATATTATAAATACTACTACATATTACTTTGAAAGCTTCTAGGTATAATAAAAAAACAGCAACAGTTAGTTCTTACAATAATTTAGCTTTTAGTATGTGATAGTCACTCTGCTTTTTACAAGCTTCCCCCCCAGTCACTTGATACTCACAGCAAACCAAGAAGGAACTATTGTTATTCTCATCTTACAGATGAAAAAGTGAGGTATAGAAAAGCAGTAAACTAGCTGCCAAGTCCTGTATGATCCCAGAATCCAAATTCATAATGACTAAATGTGTTCAAGACATTTTGGCTCTCTTCATCTTTTACCTTTGCTATCCAGTTTATAGAAAAGCTTTCCTTTGTATGTGAGCTAGAATCTTTATGCAGAAATAAAGCATCAGGCATTCCCCCTTAAGCCAACTGACATACGGGCTGTGCCTGTGACCATTGTCCAGCATATATATATGACTGTTTATTACTGTGATCCACACTGTAGGGCATCTAAAGATGGGTAAGGCCTAATTCATTTTGCCTTTGAGGAATTTATATTCTAGATACAAGCATTAGACAGAAATTTAGTTTGTACTATAAGAGGTACACAATGCTCTGGGGGTGGGGTAGTGAACACTAATGCTGTAAGAATGCAGATAGACTTTCTGAAAGATGAAGCTTTTAATAGGTCTTGGACTAAGAGTGCACAGGCAGCTGAGAGAATGAAGCAGAGAATGAGCCATAAATGTGAAAACAGTAACACAGGTTGCCCATCTCTGACTGGAGTTTAGAAACAATTTGTGTTTGAGATGCAACCAGTAGATAAGGGCCAGGCTTTGGCGAGCTTTGAGTGCCTGTATGTGTTTTAACAGGCAGAGAACTTCTAAAAGTGTTTTTACTTCAGGAAGATGACTCTGCCACCTATAGGAAGAACTGAAAGACAGAAAGGAGTCAAAGTCAAGACAGGATTCCGGGAGGAGAGTTTTGCAGTTAAGTAGGAAAGAGGTAACGACCAGGGAGGGTGAAGGTGATAAAAGGAAGATAGTTGACAGATAAGGGTATGGAATTAAGTTACGGTGACTTTCAGGCTCTGGTCGAATGTGAGGATGCCGAGCAAAAACTGAATCTCTAACAAAATAATCTTCAACCTCTAAGTACACCAATGTAAAGAGTATTTTAGGAATGAGAGCAGAGGAACCTAAGACCATCTTCTACAGCCAAAACTTCAAAAAGTTGCCTTTCCTGGCGGCAGGAAATAACATTTACATATTCAAATATCTCATTGTTTAATTCAATTGAAAATTCAACAATCATTTTCTCAAAGGCCTATGTTGAAACCTTTTAGTTTGAACTTCAAAAATGACTGGATACAAGATAGGTCCAAGCCCAGAGATTTATTTGTCAAACTAGTTATTTTATAATTCTCAATTTTCTAGGGGCTTATCTCATCCTAGAATAAAAGCTAGCATTTACAACTATTGATATTATGTAATTTTGACATACCACAATCCAGGGGTTTGCAATTCTCTTTTTAACAGTAGTACTAATTCATTAATCCAGTAGGAGTGCTGGGTATGGATGTCGGGCCCACAGGACATCTGGAATAACTGGTCTTGCCCTGTGCACACCTTTTTGGACTCTTATGATGATTCTTGAACATTTTTGATTAAGCATTTCAAAAGAGAGCTTCCAGGTGCTGCATTATTAAAGGCTTCTTTTTTCTGCCAAAGATTTTATTAAAAAGGGGTTCAAGTTGGGGTCCTGAAATTATCTCTGTAAAAAAATGGGTTCAGCTAGGGCATAAATTTCATTTATGAAAGTATTAAAAAGCCAACAACTCCTATGAAACAATGCTACAATTTTTATCAACTTTAACTGTACTCTTTAGAAGAAAATTAAATACAAAGAAATAGTGTCCCTTGATTTGCTATAGCAGTTCTTATTTCTAAGCTAAATACATTTTAAAAGCACAAATAATACTGTAATCTAAAATCTCAAGTGCAAAAGCAAAGACGTAATTGAAAAAATGTACTCTTATGCAAAGAACTGCCCATTTTTCACCATTTGGGGAAAATGGGCATGTGTGTGTACGCACACACACATATATAATATACATGCTTGACTCATACACAAATGGCTCAGTAGGCAAGGTCAGACTTTTAAAATTATTCCAAGAAAATGGATTTATTCAGGCAAATCTGTATATGAGTCTCTGTACACATATACCATAAGACTGGTTATAAACATAAGACCATCTTGTTTACTTTTTTTTCCAGATTGCTTTCAGTACATGCTTTCTTTAGAACATTCTTAAAATTGAAGTATAAAGCAATAGTATTCTATATATAACACACAGTGGAGTTAAAATCATCACACCACCTCTCTTAAAATCACATTTCTATTGGTAGCTTTTCCTAATTCTTCTCTTATGAATTCCTGCTTGGGCTTTTCAACACTTTTCCTACAAAGCAAATTTTCCTCATGTGGATTTTGAATTGTAGGTTCTTGGACTAACTGACGAGCTGTATTTATGACTATGTTGTTTTTAGCTCCTAGGGTGTAGGGCTCCTTGGGCTTTGCTCTTTTTTGGCAGAGCTGGAGCTGAAAAGCATCTTGGAAACCACGGCGAAATTTCTTATTGAAGAAACCGTAGACGATGGGATTGATGCTGCTGTTGCCGAAGGCCAGCCAGTGTGCTACAGGGTAGATGTAGATGTTGATGGCCTGTAGTTCACTGGGAGACAGGTGGGCGTAGTCTGAGAGCATCATCACCGCCCACAGGGGCAGCCAGGAAAGAATGAAAAGCAAGACCACTATCAGGAGCATCTTAATGACCTTCTGCTTCTTCCTGGATACCACATGCCACCGCTCCTGGCTCTGTGCGCCTGTGCGGGGCACTGTCATCTTGGAGAGGGAAATTCCAATCCTTCCATACATGATGACAATGAGGGACAGCGGGGCCAGATAGATGTTGGCAAATAGCACAGTGGTGTAGATCTTCCTCATTTCCTGATTTGGCCAGTCTTCCCGGCACCAGTAGACGGGGCTGGTTTTATTCTGAGAGTTGAGTCTCACTCGGTAATATTTTTCTTCTTGTACATGCAACATTACGGCAGAGGGGGACATAATGGCGGTGGCCAGGACCCATATGATCACAATAATGACGGATGCTGTCTTGATATTGAGCTTTGGTTTAAAAGGGTAGACGACACACCGGAACCTACAATTAAGGGCAAATGTAAGTGAAGCACTGCCTCCTAACATCTGAAGGCGTAGTGAAATAAATTTACTTAAGTAATTATGGTCTCCCACCCATTCCCCTCAAAAACAGGGTTATCAGTAATAGGCATGTATTGCCATTTTCTGTAATTGATAGAAATTTCAACTCAAAATATGAACAAGTGGAGTAGCAGACACTGTATCAGAAACTATTAATAATAAAAGTAACAGTGCTAACTAGCATATATTGAAGATGAACATTTAGTATTGTGTTTCAGGCTCTTTTCCACTGGTTTGCATCAATTGTTTAAGCTTCCCCATTGAAAAGGTGGGAAAACAGTCTTGGAAAAGGTAAAAAAAAAATCTTGTTCATAATTACACATGATTTTCACACAGGTAGTTTTGGCTCCAGACCTCACATTCTTACACTTTCCTCCACGCCCTTCTGTGGTCCTTTCCCACATCATCTATGTGCTTGTCAACTGGCTTTGACCAGTTGAACATTAGCGAGCATGACATGAGCAGAAGCATGAGTGGTTTCAGTCATAAGATACAGAGCAGGGGAACCACACAGGGGCACCCAGCCAGGCCACAGAGTCACAAGAACTATTAAAGCATTATTGTTTTAAGCCACTGAGTGTTCTGGTGATTTGTTTTACAGCTGTCAGAGCCTGAGAGTTTCCGTTGTGAGCTGATTACGTGCCTTCCTGATATTCCGTGTCCTCTGGTGTGCGAGGAAACTCAACATTAGTAAGCCTGATTCATTTCACCGCTACTTTGTTACTAGGCTTCTTGATATTAGTATTGATACTCATCATGTTAAATTATAAGATAATCATGCCATTATGCAACTGTAAAACATTTTATATTTTTGAAAGTACCTACTTAATCATCTTTGATTTTTGTGATGACTCCAGGAAACTGAAATGTTATTGAAATTATTACTTTCCAGACCTGCAGCTAAGGAGACTTAGAAGTTTTAAGGGGCCCCGTAGAAACTCCAAATTAATTTATCTGATATGTCTTCAAGTACTAACTAGTCAACTTGAATTCTGACTACTCTGTTGTCCTGCTCTGGAAATCATTCGCTGCATGTGTAAGGTCTTGTCTCTCAACCTGCAATTTGCCTCTAATCTTCTAATTAGTGAATCCTCCCATTTACTCCTCCTGAAATTATGGGTAACTTCCCAGACACAATTCTAGGTATTTTGCTCCTTTTATAAACCCACTTTTGAGGCTTCAAATATTATTTTCTCATTAATTCATTCAACAAATATATATATGTATTCAGAGAGGCAAAGATGAACAAAATAGAAATGCTCCCTGCCAGGACATAGTCAAAGGAAACATTGTGTAATAATGCTAAAATCAAGCTAGAGCTTGGACCTGGCCATGCATTAGTCAGGGTTCTCCTGGTTAACAGAACCAGCAGGATGCATAAATATGTAGGAAGATATTTATTATAAGGATTTGACTGTGCAATGATAGAGTTTGAAAAAGTCCCAAGATCTGAAGCTGGTAAAATGGAGACCCAGGAGAGCCGAACCAGGCACAGTTCATGTGCGAAGGACTGAGAGCCAGGAGAGCCACTGCTGTAAGGTCTAGTCCAAAAGCCAGCAGGCTCAAGACCCAAAAGAGCTGATTTTTTAGTTTGAGTCTGAATGTAGGAAAAGACTGATGTCCCACCCAGCTCAGAAAGTCAGACAGGAGGAATTCTTTCTTACCTGCAGGAGGATCAGCCTTGTTTGTTCTATTCAAGCCTTCAGCTGATTGGATAAGTGCTCTCCATATTAGGGAGGACCATCTGTTTTACTTAGTCTACTGACTCAAATGTTAATCTCATCAAAAACAACCTTAGCGTCACACCCAGCATAATGTTTGACCAAGTATCTGTGTATCCTGTGGCTCATCAAGTTCACACATAAAATTAATCATCACAATTGGTTAGGAAACAATTTTCAATGTATCTCAAGCAACAAGGAGAATGGCCTGATTCAGAACCAGTTAGCACCCAGAGCTGATGGGACTTGAAGGGTGATTAAATAGAGAATGAAGAGAGAAGGAAGGTTTGAAGATAAATCTCAAGATTTTTCACATGAATTTGGCAGAATATACAGGTGTTTTGCTTGTTCTTGAATATACAGATGTTTTTCAGCAGGCATTTTGAACACAAATACAAAATTCAGGAGAAAGACTTAGTCTGGAGAAATTGGTTTGGGAGATTTTTTGAAGTTTGGCTTCTTCCAAGAGCTGACTCTGAGAACAGCATCCGAGTACAATTCATTAAGATAGAGATGAAGGTGTGATGGTTTTAAAACATGTCCAAATTGTTTGACTTTCCTTCCCAATACTTTTCCATTTTCCTTGCATGTGGGCTGCCTTAGGGACTCACTTCTAATAAGTAGAATGCAAAAGTTATACTGCATGGCTTTCCCTGGTACTCTGTTAAGACACAGGCCTCCAGAGCCTTGGACTGATGTGTAAGAAGTCCAGCTCCCTTGAAATTGCCATGCTGTAGAGCCCATGTCTTGGAGATCAAGGACCCGAGGACCCCAGTTCCATCTTCCCAGTGTAGGTACCAATATGAGAGTGAGAGAGGCTTCAGCCCCAGCCTGGATTCTCCCCCACTGGTGCCAAGTGGAGCAGAAACAAGTTATACTTGCTGAATCTGCCCACATCACAGAGTCATGTGCTTAATAAACATATCTGTCATTTTAAGCCACTAAGTGGTTTGTTTGGGGAGATTACTAGTTATATAGCAATAGACAACTGTAGCTACAGAGAAGTGATATATGGTTGGGAAGGCAAGTAGTAAAGGGTATGAATGAAATCACAGCAGATGACCATATTTTCATCACTTTTCAAAAGACATAAAACAATTACAGATACAGTTGAAATTCTCTTGGTAGAACTACTCAATCCATTCCTCTTCCGCTTTTCCCAGAAATCCTGAAGATGCTATGTATCCCTGCTGTCAATTTTTTAATGTTTTTACAGTACTAGTCTGCACCTATAATATTTAAAATTTTATGTTAATGGCCCCATGTGTTATCTTTATGTAACTTCTTTTATGAGATTTATGCATTTTGATAGATGTTGACCTATTTCATTCATTTTAACCACTGTACAGTTATCCATTGAATAAATGTAGCAAAACTTGTTATTCTAAACTCATTTGGTTTTTTAAATGAAGATTAATGTTTATTTCTAAATTTCCGTTTAGGAGGCATGCTAGAAACAGTGAAAAAGGAATTTAGTGATATTAATACTAAATGTAATGTGGATGTAAACACAACAAGCTCAAGATCCAAGAAGAAAATAATAAGGATATTATAGATTTTTTATTCATTGTAAAGATGACATGTATAATTAAGGTAAGAATTTATTACATATATATGATTAAAACATAAAATTTATTATAAACATTCATATCAAAAGAATTTTATAGTAGTCCTACTACTAGGATAAAATGAGTATTAGTAGTATAAATAAATAATAGTATATAAAAATAATTAACATAATAATACATATAGGATGTAGTAATGCTGGAAATAATTAGCTCCTAAAGTCTATAAAACATATCTTTAGCATATGGTGGTTAGCATATGTTTAAATTCTATTCTCTTTGCAAACCAAATAAACTAGATCTACATGATGGGTTCTTGGAAATAGATTAAAACATTATAAATAATGATGGAAATAATAGATTTTTATTAAAAATAGAATCGGCCAGTTTTTTGATGTCAACAATTCCATTGCATTTCATGTTCTTTAAAACTAGCTTGCTCACAACTAGATTGGTTGTTGATGGGTGGTTTCCTTTTTGGACCAGTTTCTTCACTGAAGGAGATACCTTGCATGTCATTGTTCAGTTTCCCTCTTCATTCCATTGTCACTGTCTTAATAGATGTATGCATCCTCTCCCATTTGAGTTACAAAAGGTTATTAACTGCTCTTCCATGTTCTAATCTTACATAATTCCAAATGATTTCTACCTATTTCTTTAACATGAACATCTAGTAATTATTCCCTTGTTTGAAAGATTTCAGTAGCTCCCTCTTGTCCTCAGGAAGAAGTTTAAACTTCTTAAAATGGAAGATAAGCCTATACAAAATCCACTCCTTGCCTCTTTTGATGGCTTAATGTGCCACTTCACCCTCCCATGTTCCAGCTTCCAGAACTATGAGAAGTACATTTCTGTTGAGTCAGGCATGCAGTCTGTGCTATCTAATTACAGCTGCCTGGATTGACTAAGACAGACATGTATCATCCCTAGTTATTTAATTTTAAAATACAGAAATTTCAATAGTTTTATTTTCTTATTATTGAGCCTTCAGTAGATATTTAGTATGTTCTTAAAGGAGTTGATATCAGGGATACAGTTTGGAAAGGGTGTACACCCAAATTCAGATTACACATTTTTCTCTAGTTAGGTGGATTAATTGCAGATTAATTGCAAGACACTTGATTCTAATTTTGGTGCTAACTTACCTGTCCACTGCTATTGCAACTAAAGTAAAGACTGAAGCTGCGACTGATATTCCCTGGACCAATCCACTGATCTTGCACATTGTGCTTCCAAATTGCCATCCTGAGAGGGAAATGAAACAGTCAGACTTGGAAATAATCATATTTTTAAAACATCTCACCAAAGATATGAATAGAAAGGTGTGAAGTCAAGACTGATGCATTTTTTTCTAAATGATAATAAGGTAACAATCAGTGTTTCCCAGTATTTTCACAAATATATGTACAGCTGTTTTTCAGCATACTAATAATAATGGGAAAACTTGCTACACCATTCTAGGCACTGTCATAAGTCCTTTGCAAATGTTAACATATCTAATCCCCACAACAAGCTTCTGAATTCTTTATTATTCTCCTCACAATTTAGACAAGGTAACAGACACACAAATGTCAGAAACCTTGCCACAAACATATAACACTAATTTATAATTATATATAATATTAATATATGATAATATATATAACATCTAATAGGAAAACTTAATATAAGCCACTTGATATATAACAGTTATTTAGTATACTCAGGATTTGAACCCTTGGTAATAGGGTTCCAGAGGCCAAACCATTAACCCTTACGCAATAATGCCCTTTAAATGAATAAAACAAACAGAATATTGTTTTTCTAATTTGGAAATATACCCCTTAAATTATAAAGAATCAGGAGTTACATGTAGAAAAAAGTTAATATATAAAATAAATATAAAATAGGTAATATTTATGTATAACATAGTAAGACAATTTACCTCAGAGGCACTTTA
>JAVSCE010021994.1:0-51666 GCA_032199065.1 Smutsia gigantea | reverse complement strand
ACATACGTGGCAACTATCAGTGACCAAATATATAGCCATGAAAAGACAGAGGAATATGGTTCAGACCAAAATCAACCAGACAACCCCAGAGAGGGAGTTTGAAGGGATGGAAATGCACAGTCTTCCTGAAAAAATTCAGAATAAAAGTCATAACCATGCGGATGGACCTACAGAGAAATGTGCAAGAGCTGAGGGAGGAAGTGAGGGAACTGAGGAAAGACAATGCAGAAATCAGACAAGCGATCGACGGGCTTAACAGCAGAATGGATGAGATGCAAGGACTGTTAATGGAATACAAAACAGAGAACAGGAGTACAGAGCAGCTGAGGCAGAGAGAGATAAAAGGATTTCTAGGAATGAAAGAATATTAAGAGAACTTTGTGACCAATCCAAACGGAACAATATTCGCATTATAGGAGTACCAGAGGAAGAAGAGAGAGAAAAAGGGATAGAAGTGTCTTTGAAGAAATAATTGCTGCAAAATTCCCCAGGCTGGGGAAGGAAATAGTCTCGCAGTCACCCCGAAGCTCCTTAGATCTCCCAACACAAGGGACCCAAGGGAAGATTCTTTCACAAGACACATAATAATTAAGATGGCAGATCAAAAGATAAAAACAGAATTATTAAAAAGGCAGCTAGAGAAGAAAAAAGATCACCTACAAAGGAAAACCCATCAGACTATCATCAGACTTCCCAACAGAAACCTTACAGGCCAGAAGAGAATGGCATGATATATTTAACGTTATGAAACAGAAGGGCCTCGAACCAAGAATATTGTATCCAGCACGATTATCATTTAAATATGATGGAGGGATTAAACAATTTCCAGACAACGAAAGTTGAGAGAATTTGCCTCTCATAAACCACCACTACAGGATATCTTAAATGGACTGCTCTAAATGGAAGCACACCTAAGGCTAAAAAGATGTCACCAGAGAAAACAAAATCATAGCAAAGAAAGCAGACCATCCAAATACTAACTAAAGGCAAAGAATAAAACACCTATTAAAGAAAGAATGGAGGAGGAGGAATAAGAAGGGAGAGAAAGAAAGAAACATCAGACTGTGTTTACAATAACTTAACAAGAAAGTTAAGTTAGAGTGTTAGATAGTAAAGAAGCAACCCTTGAACCCTTGGTAAACACGAATCTAAAGCCAGCAATGGCAATAAGTACATACCTATCAATAATCACCCTAAATGTAAATGGACTGAATGCACCAATCAAAAGACACAGAGTAACAGAATGGATAAAAAAGCAAGACCCATCTATATGCTGCCTACAAAACTCACCTCAAATCCAAAGATATACACAGACTAAAAGTGAAGGGATGGAAAAAGATATTTCATGCAAACAACAAGAGAAAAAAGCAGGTGTTGCAGTACTTGTATCAGACAAAATAGACTTCAAAACGAAGAAAGTAGCAAGAGATAAAGAAGGACATTACATAATGATAAAGGGGTCAGTCCAACAAGAAGATATAACCATTATAAATATATGCACCCAACACAGGAGCGCCAGCATATGTGAGACAAATACTAACAGAATTAAAGGAGGAAATAGACAGCAATGCATTCATCTTAGGAGACTTCAACACACCACTCACTCCAGAGGACAGATCAACCAGACAGAAAATAAGTAAAGACACAGAGGCACTGAACAACACACTAGAACAGATGGACCTAACAGACATCTACAGAACTCTACACCCAAAAGCAACAGGATACACATTCTTCTCAAGTGCACATGGCACATTTTCCAGAATAGACCACATACTAGGCCACAAAAAGAACCTCAGTAATTTCAAAAATATTGAAATCCTACCAACCAACTTCTCAGATCACCAAGGTATAAAACTAGAAATAAATTTTAGAAAGAAATCAAAAAGGCTCACAAATACATGGAGACTTAACAACACTCTCCTATTTAATCAATGGGTTAACCACCAAATCAAAACAGAAATCAAAGAATATATGGAGACTAATGACAACAACAACAC
This sequence comes from Smutsia gigantea, assembly GCA_032199065.1. Lineage (NCBI taxonomy): Eukaryota > Metazoa > Chordata > Mammalia > Pholidota > Manidae > Smutsia > Smutsia gigantea. The sequence goes on along the minus strand of JAVSCE010021994.1, from coordinate 49,669 downwards.
AAAGCCACAACTTCTGTGGGACGCAGCAAAGGCAGTTCTAAGAGGAAAGTATATTGCAATCCAGGCCTATTTAAAGAAGGAAGAACATTCCCAAATGAATAGTCTAAAGACACAATTACTGAAATTGGAAAAAGAAGAACAAATGAGGCCCAAAGTCACCAGAAGGAGGGACATAATAAAGATTAGAGAAGAAATAAATAAAATTGAGAAGAATAAAACAATAGAAAAAATCAATAAAACCAAGAGCTGGTTCTTTGAAAAAATAAACAAAATAGATAAACCCCTAGCCAGACTCATTAAGAGAAAAAGAGAATCTACACACATAAACACAATCAGAAATGAGAAAGGAAAAATCACGACGGACCCCACAGAAATACAAAGAATCATAAGAGAATATTATGAGAATCTATATGCTAACAAGCTGGAAAACATAGAAGAAATGGACAACTTCTTAGAAAAATACAACCTTCCAAGACTGACCAAGGAAGAAACAGAAAAACTAAACAGACCAATCACCAGTGACGAAATCGAATTGGTAATCAAAAAACTACCCAAGAACAAAACCCCCGGGCCTGATGGATCACATGATCATCTCCATAGATGCTGAAAAAGCATTTGACAAAATTCAGCATCCATTCCTGATTAAAACTCTCAACAAAATGGGTATAGACGGCAAGTACCTCATCTTCATAAAGGCTATATATGACAAACCCACAGCTAACATCATACTTAACGGCGAGACGCTGAAAGCTTTTCGTCTAAGATCGGGAACAAGACAGGGATGCCCACTCTCTCCACTGTTATTCAACATAGTACTGGAGGTCCTAGCCACAGCAATCAGACAAAACAAAGACATACAAGGCATCCAGATTGGTAAAGAAGAAGTCAAATTGTCACTATTTGCAGATGACATGATACTGTACATAAAAAACCCTAAAGATTCCATTCCAAAACTACTAGAACTAATATCTGAATTCAGCAAAGTTTCAGGATACAAAATTAACACACAGAAATCTGTTGCTTTCCTATACGCTAATGATGAACTAACAGAAAGAGAAATCAGAAAAACAATTCCATTCACAATTGCATCAAAAAGAATAAAATACCTAGTAATAAACCTAACAAAGGAAGTGAAAGACCTGTACTCTGATAACTACAAGACACTCGTAAGAGAAATTAAAGAGGACACTAACAAATGGAAATGCATCCCATGCTCTTGGCTAGGAAGTATAAACATTGTCAAAATGGCTATACTACCTAAAGCAATCTACAGATTCAATGCAATCCCTATCAAACTACCAACAGCTTTCTTCAATGAACTGGAACAAATAATTCTAAAATTCATATGGAACCACAAAAGACCCCGAATAGCCAAAGCAATCCTGAGAAGGAGGAATAAAACAGGGGAATTACACTCCCTGACTTCAAGCTCTACTACAAAGCCACAGTAATCAAGACAATTTGGTATTGGCACAAAAACAGACCCACAGACCAGTGGAACAGAATAGAAAATCCAAACATTAACCCAAACATATACAGTCAATTAATATTTGATAAAAGTGCCTTGGATATACAATGGGAGATGACAGCCTCTTCAGCAGCTGGTGTTGGAAAAACTGGACAGCTACATGTAAGAGAATGAAACTGGACTACTGTCTAGCCCCATACACAAAGGTAAACTCAAGGTGGATCAAGGACCTGAATGTAAGTCATGAAACCATAAAACTCTTAGACAAAAACATAGGCAAAAATCTCTTGGACATAAACATGAGCAACTTCTTCATGAACATATCTCCCCGGGCAAGGGAAACAAAAGCAAAAATGAACAAGTGGGACTATATCAACCTGAAAAGCTTCTGTACCGCAAAGGACACCATCAGTAGAACAAAAAGACATCCTACAGTATGGGAGAATATATTCATAAAAAACGTATCTGATAAAGCGTTGACATCCAAAATATATAAAGAACTCATGCACCTTAACAAACAGAAAGCAAATAATCCAATTAAGAAATGGGCAGAGGACATGAATAGACACTTCTCCAAAGAAGAAATTCAGATGGCCAACAGGCACATGAAAAGATGCTCCACATCGCTAATCATCAGAGAAATGCAGATTAAAACCACAATGAGATATCACCTCACACCAGTGAGGATGGCCAACATCCAAAACACAAACAACAACAAATGTTGGCGAGGATGTGGAGAAAAGGGAACCCTCCTACACTGCTGGTGGGACTGCAAATTAGTTCAACCATTGTGGAAAGCAGTATGGAGGTTCCTCAAAAAACTCAAAATAGAAATACCATTTGACCCAGGAATTCCACTCCTAGGAATTTACCCTAAGAATGCAGCAGCCCAATTTGAAAAAGACAGATGCACCCCTATGTTTATTGCAGCACTATTTACAATAGCCAAGAAATGGAAGCAACCTAAGTGTCCATCAGTAGATGAATGGATAAAGAAGAAGTGGTACATATACACAATGGAATATTATTCAGCCATAAGAAGAAAACAAATCCTACCATTTGCAACAACATGGATGGAGCTAGAGGGTATTATGCTCAGTGAAATAAGCCAAGCCGAAAAAGACAAGTATCAAATGATTTCACTCATATGTGGAGTATAAGAACAAAGAAAAAATACTGAAGGAACAAAACAGCAGCAGACTCACAGAACCCAAGAACGGACTAATAGTTACCAAAGGGAAAAGGACTGGGGAAAATGGGCAGGAAGGGAGGGATAAGAGGGAAAAGGGGGCATTATTAGCAGATATAATGTTGGGGGGGCACGGGGAGGGCAGTATAACTCAGAGAAGACAAGTAGTGATTCTATAGCATCTCACTACGCTGATGGACAGTGACTGCAATGGGGTTTATGGGGGGGACCTGATGAAGGGGTAGTTTAATAACCATAATATTGCACATGTAATTGTAGATTAATGATAATAAAATAAATTATATTAAAAAAAAAAGAAATACTAAAAATTGACTCACACAGAGCATAGTTACATTTCTCCACATTGTACTGGCATTTATAAGCACTCATAATACTCAAGAGTAGTTTAATTTTTTTTAAAAATACTAAAAGTCACTATAGGAACATAAAGTAAAGGTTAAGAGCCACTACTGGAATAATTACATACTTTTAAAGCATTGTGTTGACTTGATCACATGTTTATTTATATGCCTACCAAATTTGTTACCTTTGCCTTAAAGTGTTAGAAGTAAATTCCATTAGGCCAACATCCTATGGCTCTGTTCTTCCTCTCCCTGCGGTGCTCCGTCTTCCAGACCATGCCCCAAACATGGCATGCTCACTTACACACCAATACCTTCTGCAGGGACTGTACTGCCCACCCTTTCCCCCTCCTCTCTCATTCCTTAAGGTCCACCTCAATCGGAGCTTGGTCTGTGAAGTCCTCCGTGACTTACCTACTCACTCACAGGAGTCTCAGCACCGGGAGGCAGGTACGCCCCTGAATGGACGAGCTAGAGCTGGCTCCATACATGTCTCTCTCTTCCAATGGACTCTGTATTCTTTGTGAGAGATCCGCCTTGGCATCCGACACACAGTGGGTGCTAACTAAATGACAGTAAAAGGTGCTCACTAACATTGGGTGAAGGAAAGAGGAAAACATGTTTGACCTTCTTCCTTCTCAGCAAGACTTCCATCATGTTTCCTCTATAACCATGCACTCACTACGTGGTGGTCCTCTAGACTGCCTCCCTTCCTCTCAAGCCTGTACACCCTCTTCCTGCTACCTGAAGGAAGTGATCTCAGAGCCTTTTTAATGGATAATAATTGAGGCCAACTTGCATGGCCCCCCTTGTAGACTGTCTTCTTCAATGCCCATGTTATATATATACTGTCTCTTACACCTTTCCTTTCTTTCTTCCTGCCAGTCAGGGGAACTGAGTCAACTCCTTCCTAAAAGCTCATCCTTCAACTTCTGCTTTGGAAACTCGATTTCCTGCCTCCCTGCAATTACCTACAATTATCATCTCTATGCTTATCATTCCCAATTGCTTCTTCTTAATGAATTTATTCCATTCTCCTTTCCAACATCTACTCCAAGGCTTTGTGACCACCACTATACTCCTTTCCTACTCCCCTCTGCTGGCATAAGCCCGTCTTCCAGAGCCAGTTCCCACCTCCTCCTCACATGGCACTATTCTCTTCTACCCTCCCCTAGCTTCCCTTCTGTGGCTTGGCTTGGATGCCACAGTGCAGCTATTCATCACACTCCGCCAGGGTCAGCTTCCTAGCCACTTTATGAGAGCTGGCCACTTATCCTTCCTAATGGTTCATCAGTGCAAAACTGTCTTACATTTGGTTCTCCCATGATGCTCTCCCACAATCCTGTGCACATCATTAAAAACACATTTAACACACACTCTTGATGAGTCCGTTTGACATCCAACGTGTTGAAGTCCACCCCAACTACTTTACTCAAAATCCCAGAGATGCCTTCAAAATAAATTTCTGCTTTAACTCATAATGCAAGCTCACTCAAATCCAGCTGAAAGTTTAAGTCAAAATTGGAATCCACTTGGGGATTTCAACATTACAGTACCCACCTAAGAGCGTGTGTGCAGGGCGGGGGTGTCACACACCAGGAAGGGTGGGGGAGGGGAGGCAGGGGGACTGTAATAGCTGTACTTTGATTAAATTCAGGAATTCGTGGTGCTTGCCAGGTTTTCCTGGCATGATGGAGGAAAACTGTCTAAACAGCTTTATCCCTCCTCAAATTATAGAACCCTGGAGCTGGCCGGGAACTGCATCTGCGAGTATGAATTGCCTGGACTCACACGGCGTGTGCTGCACGGAACACCAGAGCGCTCTCTACCGTACTCTTCCTTCTACGTCTGAGCAGCTCTTGTTTTTATATTAATTCCTTTTAATGATCAAGTATTATAAATACATAATCAAGTACAAAGATGTAATAAATGTTAACATCTCTCCTATGTGCTTTTTTAAACAATGTTTTATTACTGAACATTTCAAATATATATAAAAGCAGAGGGAGCAGTATGATGAAATCCTACACCCCCACCACCCACTCTCAATAGTCATTGATTCGTGGTTGGTGGGAGTCCTTAGCCCATTATTTTTAAAGCATCATATATGTTTCCCTTTGATTTTCTTAGTTCTGTTGGCTGACCTTAAGACGAAGGTCACTTGTCTTTCCCCACCCCTCATTTTGCTTGGTGATTCTTTCCCGAACTCCATCGTCCTGATTATATCCAAAATCAACATACAGTCATCTGCTGCAATGATAGTTATTTATAACACAAACTCATTTTGAATATAACATTCCCAAATCAGAATGGTGAGTAGCTAAATTAAAACGGGAAGAAGAAAATCAGTCCAATTTTATAAGGACAACAAATGCTAAGAAACAGTTGGACGAGTACTATTATACACACACTTATCCTGCTGGTCAATATATTTTTAAAACTAATTTTAAAAGCCACCGTACAGTCCTGAGTTCATGATTCTATTTTTAAAAATCCGTTATCAAGAAAGGAAAAGGAAGGTGTAGTCTGCTAACGTTCCTTTAATTAAATGTTCTCTCTAGCTACTGAAAGGAATATCTAATACAAAGGCCTTTTGTGTTCCAACCAGGATGATTTCTCTATCACTGCATGCAAACATTTACTGCCTGCTCTCCACGAGACACGTTACCAGGAGAAGAGACTGAGGTCAGACTTGAATCCTTCCCCCACGCCTATCACAGCCACATTACACTGGGGGACAGCACCATGATAAGGCACCTCACACTCTGTTGTCCAAAGAATCAAAGAACACGATGCCATCGATGTTGGAAATCAAGCCACAGAGACAGTGCTCTGTCCTCCTGTCCTCTTACCCAGCGTGGTGGCGTTAGGGTGGTGACGTCCTCCGACTCTGAATCAATCCTGGAATACCCCATTTATTTTTCCTCCTAAATTTCCATTGCAGCTCAAAATAGGATACAATGCCAAGGTAACAAGGACAACCACTCCAGAAAGCCCTCTATTTATTCCAAAATCTCATCATCTCTACTCCAAAGGAAAACCGAAAAGGAGAATAAGTCTCCCGCATGTCATCATACCCCAAAAACCCAATCACAACCCTTTCCTAGAAAAGACATCAGTTTAATCATTGTTTAGTCAAGGGCATCCAAGACCAAAACTCAGCATAAGCCTGAAGAGAGTCTGCTACTTTTGAAGTCAAGATTGCAGATAGAGTCAAAAGCAGACTATGGCTTTTCTTTTTGGGTTTCAATTTTCTCTGTGCTTGTTTTCCAGAGACAGAAAACATCGTTCTAACTAAAGAGCCAACCAGAGCAAAAAACTAGAGCTCTGAAGCAAGAAAAAGCCTAGCAGTGGGCCAGACTCTAAGATTCACTGCTCCAAAAATTGTCACTACATCTGAGATGCGGGCAAGAGCCGCAGGTGCCAAGTGCTTTCATCTGCACAGTCTCATTGGAAATCTCGAGACAGTTCCCCTCGGGGTATTCGGGTATTGGTGGCCAAATCACCCACCGCCAAGGCAGAGTGGCTATCCTGCTGTACCGCTAACACACACGCTAGCAACCCCTCCTTGCGCACCGTGGCCAGTACAAGGTGAGTTAAAGATCTCTTTAGGGTCTCCTAAAAAAGGTTCTTTTAGGCACCTTCCCTGAGTACAGAAGATGGGCTCTGGCCCCTTTTCACCTAATTTCTATGCACACCCCTACTCCCCGGAGCTTCTGCAGTGGGGAGAGGGGCACATGTTGAGACTACAATACTATCCTGGTCACAAGTATACTCCGACGTCCCGAGTTACAGGACGATAGAGAATAGGAAATCCCTCGAAGCTAAGGCCCTACTCCTGTTCCAGCTGCATACAGTGTTTGTTCAGTTACTCAACACTTATTGAGAGCCAGCGTGATAAGATGCAGATCTAACAAGAAAATCTCTCCTCTCCTTTGGGAAGGGTAACAAGAAATTAAGAAAAAAATGCTGTCCCTGTATTTTTTGCCACTTAGTCTTTCTTAACTTGCTTTCATAAAAGAACAGGAAATCTCTTTCCGTTCAACCCTAACGAACGCCTGGGATTTCACTAAAAGGGCATTTGTCGCTTATCCCACTGCACCACTGGCTTCTCTTAGCTGAGAATTCTGCTGACTTGCTGTTCCATATGGTGCCCTGTGCCATGGGGTCTACCAGAAGCCTGAGGGCACAACACCTTTAACTTTTAGCCAGGATGTCTCAGTGAGACCCTGCAGAACTCACATGATTAGGACCCCAGACGATACAGTCTTAAGATGCACCTTGTTTGCCAAGGCTCGTGAAAACCTTCCCTGCAGGCATGAAAAGAGCCTCGGGTCAGAGAGCGGAGGGGAGCAGAAGATGGTGGGACTGGAATGGACTGTGCGGCTGAGAGCCAGGGCCTCACAGAGAACAGCCTGCAGCTCTGGGGGGGAACGCGCCCCAAAGCTGAGCTCTTTACCTTATGACCATTTTCATTTTCACAGAACATTTTTTAAAGATGCATTTAGAATTAATATTACCTATTTTTTTTTAAGGCAGAAATGAGATAGAAATGTCCTGTAGTGATTTAACAGGTCAGAAGCCAGTCAAGAACATTTCATGATGCCTGATTTTGGAGTTACTACCATCAGTATTTTCATGCACAATGTTGAAGGCTGTATTTTTGTAATTTCTGCTGGTTTTGAGATTGCTTCAAGATTTTAATTTGCCAAATAATCACACACTTGGGATGTCGTGAGCCAGTCAAGGTCATGATCCTGGAACTTCATTTACTGGAAAAAGTGTTGTAAGAATGCTCCAGGACAACTCATCAATTCAGACCTGAAGTAAATGAAAACTACTTTCTTGGCTCAAACAATTAGACATATTTTTTCTATTTGCCCTCTTAAACTTGGACCTTGATAAAGCAAATAATTCTGCATCACTAATACTTGTATTAACATAACATTTCACAACCAAAACAGAATTCTACCTTGGTAATTGAACAAATATGTCATATTCAATAGATTTGATTTTTACAACAGGAAACAAATTTGTGTGTCTTAAAAGAAACTTGTTCATTTCTAGAAGGATACAACTACAGTACCCTATTAAAACAAATTCATTCTTAAAGATTTACTATCCCTTCACTGTAACAGGCTTCGAGTTAGAGTGTTTACTATTTTCTTTCTTCTTATCTGGCTTCTGATCATATGAAATGAACAGGCAGCAGAAATTAGTAGCAAAGGAATAAGCTACATCCTCCAGCAAACCAGGGGATCTCCCTCAAGAAGGCAAAATAATAATTAGAACTGCAAATGCCCAGCTGCTCTAATGAGATTAGTATCAGTCTTAAGTACATAGACTGTCAAGTTGGCCATCATTAAACATGAATGAAATCTTAATTATATAGCTAGTATCACTAACAAGTTTTCCCAAAATATTATGGAAGTTTCTCTACAGTCTGAGAAACGTCTATGTTCTTGTCATAGAAGTGAACTATGTATGAGTAATTTGTAACCTAACTCCCCTTATACTGGACCCAACTCTTTCTCTTGTTGCAAAAGGATCCTGTTAAATGTTTTTTCTTCTCTTTACTATCTATTCTTCAGTGTAACCTTTTTGGCTAATCCTCTGCCAAGCTAACTGACAAGCCCTCAACATTCATTTGCTCACGAGATCCTCACAATCCTGTGGGGCGGAAACCAGCATCCCCACTTTACAGATGAGGAAAGTGATATAAACAGCTTGAGAGGGGTTCCCCCCAAATCACAGAAGCTTCAAAGAGTCAGAGCCAACATCAGAATTCAGGGCGGCCGTCTCCAGAGGCTGCATCTGTAACTCCAAGCTACAATCCTGCCTCCTTTATCATCTGCTGCTTTTATACTGGCAGGACCTCCTTCATCCGTTATTTTGGCAAGTTCCCCACGTACAATGTCAGGGGAATTGGCTGCGATTCTGTGTTCCTTCAATGCAAGGGTGCCATCAATTTTTACCACACTGTTAATTTTTAAACTTTTGATTGTGGCAAATACACATATCAAATTGACCATTTTGACCATTTTTAGGTGTACAGCTCAGTGCACACTCACACGGCTGTGCAGCCATCACCACCGTCCATCTCAGAACTCTTTCCATCTTGCAAAACTGAAACTCTGCACCCATTAAATATGAACTCCCCATTCCTCCCTGCCCCATCCCTGATAGCCATTATTCTATTTTCTGTCTCTACAAATTTATTTGACTACTCCAGGTACCTTATTATTAAAAAAAAAAAAATCCCAGCTAAAATGCATATGTATCCCACTTTTAAGATCATAAAATACATCACAATTTCTGAAATATGAAAATGGGAGAAAGCTATTATCAGCAAATCATTACATTGTAAGCATAAGACCCTCTATCCATTGTCATTTTGTGGGTACTTCAAAATTTCAAATATTAAGATAGATTAGCAAGCCATCATCCATCCAAGGAATAAATTTAACACAAAAAACAACTCCAGTTCATCCAAATGGGCATTCCATTTTATCGTTCACTACAAGTTGATGAGCGCCTTATGCCAAGTATTGCTCTAGGAACCGTGGATACGGTGGGTTTTTTTTTTTTTTAATACAGGCCAAAATCTCTGATTCGTGATGTTTATATTCTGGCTAGAGAGACAGGAAACAGAAGATATAAATATGGCAAATATATAGTATGTAAGAATGCAGTGAGTAATAAGAAAAAATAAAGCAGGGAGATGTAATACAAAGAATGAGTATGTGAATTTTTAGATATGGTGGCCAGGGAAGGCCTCACTGAGAACACAACTTTTAAAGTAAATACCAGAGAATGTGAGAAAGCTAGCTATACAGATATCTGGGGAAAGAACTTTCCAGGCAGAGTGAACAGCCAGGGTGTCATGAGACGTGAGGCTGGAAAGTAATAAGGAGCAACTTCTACAAAGGCCTTACAGTCCACAGTAAGCACTTGGGCTTCTACCCTGAGGGACATGTGGCTGTCACCAGAAGCTCCTGTAAGAGCAGTGAATGACACAATTGATGCTTGCAGATCATCATTACTTTTATTCTTTTCCAAAGAAATACTTAAAACAAAACAGACTGAGGACATATTAATAAAAAATGTTTTGGACACCAGTAGAATTTCAACCACAGGTATCCTTAAGCCATGGCTGTTATTGGCAGCCTCTGGATGTGGGCCAGGAATAGGTTCTATCAGTAGTCGATTCCGTTCCCAGTATGGGCTGAACAGTCAGAAAAATAAGGAGTAAAGAAGGGCTGAAGAAGTAGGAGAGTCTAAGGAATATGCTCATTTCAGAGCAAGAATTAAGAGACTTCCCCAAAGAATCCAGGAAAGCTGGATGCTTCAATCCTGAGAGGAGAAACTTACAGAGCAGATATTAAGTACACTAAGGAGGCAACATGTACGACAGAAAGTAAAATACCTCTAACTGCCAAGGCTGGATAGCTGCACCACCACTGAAAGAGGGTTTGCACTCAGAAGCGGGGAGGGATACTGGCTGGGAACATAAGAAGATTCAGCGTGGAACTGGGTGGGAATGCCAGCACTGGCATCACATAATGTGAAGTCGTTTTCGCTGTAGGATGCACCGCTGAGGTTCCCATTTCCACCACAAACCCAAAAACACATCTTGAGCCTTTCATACAATTTTCATTAGCTTTTATATAAACATAATTAGTTCGTAAGCTTATTAAACGCATCTTCCTGAAAACTGAGTATCCTTTAAATACTTATGAAATAACCACTTTTCTCTCTGCACCTTTGAGTATTTTTGTGAGATCTTTTAGGTTTCATGTGTTCAACCAACATATTTCAAATCGCGGTATTTACCATTGTGCTCAGGGAAAGGGCAGATCTGCCACACCATCAATTTTTGAGACGGATGCCTAGAAAGAGGCCGCATTGTTCAGTGAATAAGAACACCATTTTTGAAGCTCAACTCCAGAGCTTAGCTCACGTCGGAACTGAAATGACTGCCACACACCACCAGATGGCGCTTCATGTCAAATACGGCTACAAGCCCCTGCTGCTTTTTGAAGCGCCTATTCATTGCACTACCTTTTTAGAATTGCTGTTGGGTCCTTTCATAGTAAACCTCCCAATATTACTGAGAAAGCACCTATTATGTGAGAGGTTCTTACACTTACAGGACTATTTGTTTTAAGCCACAGCAGGCCATTCCCACATAATCTAAAAGCTACTCCACTTTTATGGGCAAAACCAGGTGACCTGGAACTCATGAAATGTCAACTGGAAGCACTTAAGAAATGATATTTAGAGTCAAAAGGGAACTGGGATCTCTTAAGGGGTAAAGTCCGAGCAAACCTGCTGCCCTATTTTTTTTCTTTTTCTTGTTCTAATGAGCTATTCTGAATTTTGGAATAAGCAACAGAGGAGTCACTGCGTGGGATCTGGGACCTGCCGACCTTTACCGTTTGACTCCGCAGCCACTCGGTGAGCATTTCCGCCGTGGAATCCGGGATCTGGGATCGCAGGCCTTCCTTCTCCTCTGTCTCCATCATCTCTAACAACCCGCGCAAGTCTTCCACGAGGTGTAGGGCTCGCAGGCTCCCCATAAACGGGGAAGTGGGAGACTGGCAATCAAAAATCCCATTGGAATATTCCAGGGCCTTTGAACCTAGATTAAAAAAAAAAAATCAGAGAGAGCAATGGGATTTGTGGTGCATAAATATACCAAAACTGAGGGTGGCAAGCAAGTCCCATCACCGTGAAGAATAACCGAGACAAGGAACAGGGAAAAAAGAATAGCGCGATAGTGTACATCTTTCTGAGTCGTAGTTATTTAGTGCAAGAATAAAAACCATATAACTGATGATAAATGTCAATGGTCAAATACCAAAGAGGGAGGCCAGGCGTGTGGTATAGTAAGAATAGGGTGGAATCGGGAGTAGGATGCACAGACCTCGTGGAAATGAGGGCTAAGAAGGTAGCAGATCAGCTTTGGTGGAGCCATGTATTCTAAAAATGCAAATTTTAAGGACTGTAAATTCCTTGTAAAGGGAATTTGCACATTGAGGTAGAAATTGCATAGTACAGTTTCAAAGGTAGGAGGGCCAGTTCCCAGTTAATTTGCCAAGATTTAATCTGCCTGAATTTACATGTATACATTTGTATATGTATGCGTGAGCATGTCTGTGTAATCCCTGACCCTCTTTCCCCCATGATTTTGTTTCCAGGCCACCATCAAATGCTGTTGCTAACATCAGCTTTAAAAATATCTTATAGCACTTTTATTTATCTTACAAGAGAAAGCATTCTACAACTTAAAGCCACATGACTGACCCATACCCACTCATATGTACCTCTTTAGCTCTTTAATTTTTTATTTGCTGGTCTGCCAAATATACATACTACCTTTATATTGATAATCATCAATGATATCAACATACCAATAACTATGATCTTTAAGCTATCACCTCATTAATTGGAAGGTCTTAAAACTGGAAGAAACCTGCAAACTGGCATGTAAACTCTCTCCCCAGATGGCCATCTGGCTTGATCAATTCCAACAATGGGGAGAAGAATTCGCTTTCAGTCAGTCTATTCCACTGACCTTCCTAATACTGGAAGAAATTATTTTGGACCAAAATCTGCCAAACCATAATAACGGTAACCATTGATAAGTGAGGCACAACGCAAAAATGCTTCACATAACTCGGATGCAATCCCCTCAGAAACCCAGTAAGGCTGAGAAGAGAACCCAGAAACATAATTGAGGAGATTATGTCAGGGAAAGGGAGGAACAGAAGAATCTTAAAAATCAGACAGGCTATAATGTACTGTTCGAGCAGTTTCAAGCATTAGGATCTCCTGATGATATTATTTAAAAATGCATGTGCCCATGAAAACCCTCCCTTCTGTTAAGTCTGTCACAAAATAAGATGGGGATAGGGGAGAGATGTGTATTTAGAAAAATTCCTCAAATAGTTGTAGTCATTTCTCCTCTCCCTCCTACCTCAGTTGGAGAAACACTGATGTGAATTTGCAAACACAGACCCAGGTCCTACCCACAAAGCTAGTGACTGACTTAGTTTCAGGCAGGACCCAGGGAAGCTGATTTTTTTTAATGATAATGTTGGTCCTGAAGCCCTGCCAGGGCTAAGAACAAATGAAATATATTGGAATATATAAAATGTAAATCCTTCCACTACTGTTCCAGAAATATCACTTCTCTTGACTGGAGTTTCACTGAGAGTGTAAGGTTATAACCTCTGGTAAGAGCCTAGAACTGGTTCTAGTTATATTTTCTGAAATTGTGGCAGAGTAAGCCGAACCCCTCTTCCATGTGAGAGTCCCTCAGCTACTTGCAAGCATGTATCATGCCCCAAGCAAGAATCCCTTTTCTATGCTAAGCTGAACCAATTTCTCACCAGACATGGTTGTTAAACTCTTTGCCCTCATGCTCGCCTCCTCTAGATAAGTTTTAGCTTGCCAGTAGCTTTTTGAAAATGATGTTCCAGGAACTGAGGACAGTACTCAAGGTGTGGTCTAACCTACAAAGGAGGTCAAGTTGAAGTCAGGTCTCCAGACCTGTACGTACAGCAAAGGAAGCCAGAGTCGAACATGACATGCCCCTTCCCTCAAGAAAGGAATCTCTGACCTCCATTGGTTATGAAATTAGTCAAGATAAAGAACACTACAGGGGCTTCTGAGGAAAGATAATGAGCTCAATGTCTGAATGATGACAATGATGTGTCCGTAGGATATGGCAGATCTCTGATTGGCAGTTAAAGATAGAGACTCGAAGCTTAGCAGAGAATTGGGCAAGTAAATCGATGTGAGAGTCCCTGGTGGAAAGTGAATACTGCATTTGGGGAACAGATCAAAACTCTCATGGACGGTGGGTAGAGCAATCACCCTTCCAAGCACAGTCTACAGACTCCCTGCCCCAGGGTCGCCTGGCACGCAGATTCCTTATCCCTCATCAGATACCTAGTGTGGGAATGGAATTTTTGACATTTTGAAATAAAATTTAAGAATAATTCTAGTAGAAAATGGAGAGGAGGGAAAAAGATGAAACCAGGGGGAACCTCAAGGCAGACAATTAAATGTAAATAAGGAAGTGGAAAGGGAAGGAAAGAGTTGCAATGAGACAGCCAAGAGAGCAGAGTAAATGTCACGTCTGCGTCTCTCGGAGGTAGGGATTACCTGCTATAATGCCGTCCATCTGCTCCAGCGCCGCGGCCAACATGTCACTTGCATCACTCATCATTTTGTTATTTGTCAAGGGCAAATTCCGACCCAGATCTGAAAAAATAATGATGCCGTCATTACATCCTTTAAATGACACACCTGTTTCCTGGCAGGTTTAATAATTCAACTTCAAATTATAACTCCACCTGGCAGTCAATATGGATAGAGAATTTCTGAAGTAGTAGAGCTGAATTAACTAAATCATTTAATGAGCTGGGGCCAACTGCCTGCTGCACTGCAAGACCACAGACTATATCCCTGTGTTAGTTACACAGTAAGCTTCAGTTCTTGCACTCACAGTGTTCGACACCCAGTACCGTGGTCTCCATGCTGTACTCTACAGAGCTTCCAGGGCTCTGTGAAGGGCACCAAGGATGGCTGGGTGGATGGGAATTTCTCCCTGCACCAGCCCCACCCAATCTTTGCTCTTTTAATTGTGCCTTTTCTTCTTTTTTCCTGTGTAAGGGTTTACTACAACACTTGTTTAAGGATTTACTAAAATAGACACTGAACACACACACCTACTAGTATTTTATAATATTACAATAGCTACCATGTGTTGGGTGCCTACAGTGGTCCTTATAAATTACATAAATTATCCATAATCCTTAATCATGACAATGGATAAATGTGTCTCCATTATATAAATGATATCAAAGTTGGTTGTTTTTTTAATTTTTGCATGGAAACACAGAAAGTAAATATAACAAAGACCAGGTTTAATCTAGGTCTGTCTGACTTCCATTACAGTCTTTCTGAAAGATAGGCTTATACTGAAATTGTGTCACAATCTACTTACTCTTTGACCTGTGAAAAAGTATACTGAAGTTATCCTTGCAAAACAAACTGGTTATTAACATGAAAAAGTCAAGATCATGTGATTTTCAATATTAATTAGTACAGTTCAGGTACCAGACGAAGCACCCAGGTAAATTCTCTCAACAGGCCAAAATCTCTTGCTGCTTTGCATATACTGTTAGTGTAGGCAATACTCGGGAAGTACAGGGTATGCTGTTCATTAGAAAACTCTGCCCTGTATTTCCAAATAGCCAGATCTCACTGAGCAGTCTATTTTTACAAACAAATTTATACTTCTGATGAACAGCTTCTTGGATCAGTTCTCTGCATTCATTCTAATAAAATGCCGTGTAATCACTGTGAAATATTCCTTTGATTTAACAGCTTTATAGATTTCATCTAAGAATTACCCAAAACTTTACTTACTTCAGAAGGTGTAAAGTATCACTACTATTTTATGTGGAAAAACTACAGCACAAAAATACCCAAGGCACATGTTTATAGTCACCCAGAAATCAGCAGGTTGACAAGCTAGGTTTTGGAATTTAGGCTGTTCTCAAAAGCTCTCTTGCACATTTATAGCTAGTGCACAGTTCAGGGAAGGGGGCATACATTTAATAATCACACTTCAGGCTGGAAAACTCAAAACGTGACAATTGAGAACATAAAGGATTAACCCAAAGAGTGTGCAGTCCCTGAATTTCATATAATTATGTGGCTTATTATATTCTCTTTCATTTTAAAAGCAGCACTTCAAAGAGCTCTAGATACCATGATATATACATATGTAAGTAAAACAAGAGACACATGCCAGGCTCAGCTATAAACATGGGGAAGGCTAATAAAACAAAGTAATGCTCATATTAGAAAAACTCTGATCACACCACCTCACTAAATTAGAAAAACGAATGTTCATCTTTGTCAGCCACTCTATTTGTATAAAGCATGAACACTTTTTCAAGTATGACAGGGTTCATTATGTATTTCTTTTCCATTCTGTTTTCAAATGCTGTAACATGGACATATAAGAACCTAGACCATGCTTTTCAATGTGGCAAAGAACGAATTTTTTTTAATTCCCTATTTGTTGGAGATCAATCTTTTGTTGAATATAATAAAAATATGATGACAATATTAAATTGCTTCAAAGTTTATAATGCTTACTCTCAATCTCTATATTTATCAGCTGGCAGCCTGCATGTAGGAGGAAGCGCAAGACAGACAGTAAACATAATCAGTAAGTATGTGTATAACATGGCAAAGGGGGTAGGCACCAAGGGGGAAAAATGGAGAAGGATGAGGGGTCAGGAGTTTGGAAGGGTTTGCAAATTAAATAGGGTGGTCAGGGAGAATGGCCAATTCAAAGGCCAAAGAGCTCTTTAAGAAATTAAAAGCAGTTAAATTATAGGTAGTCTAGTTCAGTGGTATCCAAAGCGTAGAATTCCTACAAATCAATAAAAAAGTGGAAGTGGTGAGGACATGAACAGACTTATAGTAAAAAAACTTACAACCAATAAAAATATGAAGAGATGCTTAATGTCACTAAATTTAGTACTTCTAAACATTGTAGAGGATATGGGTTTACAGAATCTCTTACAGAATGGTGGAGGGAATGTAAAATGTTTTAATCAATTTGAATAACAGTTTGGTATCATCATCTAAAGTTAAGCATTCATTTTCAATCTCACAATATTTACTCCAAGGTATATAATCATGAGCAATATACAAATGTGGAGAGCCATGAGAGCATAAGCACAACCATCTTAAGTTCAGCAGCCATTCTAGATGTGGGGAGCCGTGTTTGGTTACTGCTTGACATAAGTGAAGCCATGTTGTGAACTTCCTCCACACTGTAGAGAGAACTTGTTTATCCTGCAACTTTTGTCCTTGTACAAGTTGTTTTGAGACATGAATGTCTGGGAACAGAGTAATCGTTCCTTGGTCCTGGGAACGGGGAACTTGATTAAGAAAACAACTCTCTGTATGATAAGGTAGTGTCTTTGTTGTAATGCCAATATACTTTGGATAGTTTCATAATAAGACTGCATATATACCAAAGAGAAATAAAGCATTTTGGCTTTCTGCACCGACAGACTGCCCTCCTGTGATCTTTGTATATACAAACCCTCGCCTCCCCATTCAGGTACCGTTCGACTCCTGCCAGCAGGCTCCGGCATACAAATGTTCACCGTAGGACCCGGCGCGAGGACAAAAATGTGGCCACGATCCCGAAGCCCAACAAAGGAGAGATGAATGAACTGGTATATTCACACAATGGAATTACATATAGCAGTCCAAACAAACTAAGGCAATATATATGTAGTATGGATCAATGCAATATAATAAATAAAAATACGTCTCCAATAAATTTAGCAAGACTTTCTATAAAGTTAAATACATATATATATATGTATACACATATTTAAATATAGAGAGATTTGATATAACTATACAATAGGAAAAAAAAAGAAATGATAATATGAAATTCAGGAATGATGGCTACCTCAAGTTAGAGGCAGAGAGGGACAGGCTGAGAGGAAAAATTGCACAGTTAAAGGAAGGTTACTGTCAAGTTTTTGAGTTAGGTAATGGATTTGAAAGGGCTTCTTACATTATTAAAAATGACAATGGGAATTCCATTTCAGATAATGGTAGAATAGATCTCTCACTGCACAAATTTCCCACAAATAGCAATACCAAACACTGGATGAAATATAAAACAATTTTGAAGAAAGTGGAGCATGGCTGAAAGCAGGCAGAAGCTCGGGTAAAGGGCGCCATGAATGAACATCACCGTGTAAACCTTTTCACCTGTGGGCACTCCCAGCCCATGACATGCACAGTGGCCAGGAGTCAGGAATAGAGCTGCAATCTTAGTGGCTCAAAGGACAGAAAGGGGTAAAGTGCTTACTATGTGATAATAGCCCAGTAGCCCTGGGAAAGCAGGAGTGGCTATATTAACATAAGAAAAATGGATTCCAATCAAGACGTATTAAGAAAAAGAAGGATATTTTGTAACCACAAGAGTCAATTCATTGGTAAGTCACAGTAACAAATGTTTCCACAACTAATACATGAGCTTCTGAACACAAGGCAAAAACCAACATAATTAAGGGAGAACAACACTAATGAGGTCCATTTACATTTAATGTGATTGTTGATATGGTTAGATTTAAGTCTCCTGTCCTGAAATTTTTTTTTCTGTTTGTCTCATCTGTCATTTTTCTCCCTTTTCAACCTTCTTTTGAATGGCAGACAAGGCAGGAACATAATCCAAAAATAACAAAGAAGATTTGAACAACACAACCATTTTGATCTAATTCAGTTTATGGAACTAAACACCAGTATACACTCCAGTATACATTCTTTCCAAGTCCCAATGTCATATTCACCATATGGCCATGCATGCAAGGCCACAAAATAAGTCTCAATAAATTCCAAATGGGCTTTAAAGGACTACACAGAAAAATGAGAACAGCATCCTGAAGTAGTAAAGTACTAATACTAAGAATAGAATTCCCGTATTTGTTAAAATTCTGATTTGCCCATGGCTTGAGTTATTTTAGGGGAAGCCTAATTTAATGAGCATCTGTGTTGCTAAAGCTATATCAATTTTCATGGCTGGGTAAAGTATTTTTTAAAATGGAAAGGCTAAATAAAAAGGCTTCAGAAAAAGCCCGTGCTCTAAGAAGATTTTCCTATAGCCTCAAAAACATTTCTGAGAGGAAGATTCCTTGGGTTGTCCTCACCCACTTAATACAACGGAATGTTACTCTAATATAATGGACTATCACTCCACACTGAATTACTGATAATGCAACATTATGTTGAACAAAAGAAGCCAGACATAAACAACTATGTACTGTATGAGTCCTTTCCAATGAAATTCAAGAACAGGCAATCTGTGGTGATAGAAAGCAGAACAATAGTTACTTGTAGGAAGTGGTGAATGATTAAAGTAGATACTGAGGGAATCCCTATTCAGTATCTTGATTGATGCAATAGTTACACAGATTTATACATTTGTCAAACTCATCAACCTACACATTTAAGATATGTGCATTTCACAGTATGCAAATTTCATCTCAAATTTTAGAAATCAGGAAGGAAAACAATTGTTACGAATTAGAATGAAGTTACGTTTTTAATGAATAAATAAATGGATTAATATTAAGTTGGAAATGCATGAACTTATAATATGTAATGAAATCAGGATAACAAATAATCCAATTATAGACCTGTGGTCCAAAAGAAAATGCCCTGAACATCCAAGAACCTTTCTTCTTGTTCTTTGCTTACCCAGAAACCTGCTGATTATAATTTGGCTTTTCTGGGTGGACAAACCATTTAAAAAATTAAAAGTTCAACATCCAATAATTCTCACATGGTAGCAAATTCATTTCTGGATTCTAAATAGCTAATATTTACTCCTTTGAATGACTTGCAGAAGGAAAACAAACTACAGGAAATAAAATCCAAGAATGGGGTTTGGGCTCCAGGTCATAGTTCAAACTAAAGAACCCCCTTACTTGTTAGGTGTTGTAAACAGAAGATCAGCTCTGACTGCAGGAGGCCTCAGTCTCGTGGTTTCCTATTCCAGCGGCTTACTAAAAATAAACTTAGAAAAGTCTTAGAGAAGCCATCTTCTGAGGATAGTATTAATATATTATAGAAAAAAAAAAAGACCCAGTGAAACCATGTTTTGAGCATATTTCAAGCTAGATTGGGAAAAGTTAGAGCAGATTTGAATGTAGTAAAATATCAAGGAAAGTTCAAGCAATGGGTGTGGTGGCTAAAACGTTGGCAATTTTTTGCAGGGTTGCTGACTAACTGGTGTTTAGGTCAGGCCAGCTGCCCAGTCTCTCTGTGAAGAAAGAAAGAAAGACTAAGAAAATTAAAAAGTTTGTTGTAAACTTCGTGAGAATACTATTTGTCCTAGCCTTTTCAGCTTTCCTTAGGAAAAATGTCTAGGTGTGAAAGAGAACTTCTAATTGGGCTGCCAGAAACAGATAGAGTGCACTGAGATTAAGACACTTAAAAGAAGAAATCCCTTAATGAAAGAGAGAATGTTTACATACATTCCATTAAACTGGTACAGTGCCATATTATCGGGTGGTCATTATCAAAACACTGTATTTTCATTAATTACCCACAGATCTCTCACCAACTTTCCCCCCCAAGACGTTCCCTGGGGAGGTTAACTGCACAATGTTTTCCGATGTATGCAGCAATACAATCCTGGCAATGATAAATGTCTTAAAAATGGAAAGACCAAAAGGGGTTCGGAAGGACCATCAGTGGCTTTCATGATGTGGTTCCTGGGCCAGCAGCAGCATCTAGAGGCTTGTTAGGATGTAAATCCCTTGGCCCGACCTACCCAAGACCTGCTGAATCAGAAACTCCAGGGGGTAGGACCTAGCACTC
Source organism: Smutsia gigantea (assembly GCA_032199065.1). Taxonomy (NCBI): domain Eukaryota; kingdom Metazoa; phylum Chordata; class Mammalia; order Pholidota; family Manidae; genus Smutsia; species Smutsia gigantea. The sequence continues at coordinate 29,211 of JAVSCE010021994.1, read as the reverse complement.
TGGGCCTTACATGCTGTCCAGGTGACTCTGATGTGCACTTAATCACTATGTAAGAGTAAAAGAGGCTGTCTTTCCTTCTGGGACAAGCCCCACCCGGACAAGGTTGGAACTGGCTACCCAAGGTAAACATAGGCAAGGCTCCTTTCCCAGCCCCCGCTTCTTCTGATCCAAAAATAACAGCTCTGAAGAAGTAATTCAGGTTTCAACCCCAGAAAACCTCTCCCTTTAAACTTCAACTGCTAAGTCCTTATGTGTGCCAACACTGTAAGGTCTTGTGCAATCCTTGTTTTCTGGTTCTCTGCTATGTATCTGTCATCACATATTTTCTCCTCCCCACTGCATTAGTCCAAATCCTTTTCATCTCCAGTGTACTCTAACATCTTAAGGGTACAAATACAGATGAAACAAGATTAGCCATGATTTGATAATAGTTGGAGGTCAGCAATAAGTACCTAGGGTAACATTATACTATTCTATCTACACTCATATATTTAAGATTTTCCATAATATTTAGATTTTTTCATCCAATATCTTTAAACAATAGGATTTCCTAATATCTGGGACCATGATATATTGTCTTAAATATTTTATCTTCCTAGCATAACCTCAAGCATACAAAGGGCTCACCCAATATTTACAAACCAAATAAGAAAATGCTTAAACTACCTGCAAAAACACAAACACAAATTCAGAAAAACAGTCTCTCACAGAGAGAGGCAAAGCATAAAAGAGGGAGTATTTAATGACTGTGCACTAGAAGTTATTTTATTTGCTCACTAAAATGAAGGGCCACAGAAGATGAGGGGGTATTCAAATCAATGAAGCAGCCAGGGAAAACAGGACAAGATGAAAGGAAATGAGCTTTTCAGCTCTATGCTATTAATATTTAGGAATGGTAGCTGGAAGGGAGTTGATAAAAAGGTTCATACAATAAGCCAAGATCCTTTGCTTCTTAAATAAAAGGATACAGCTACTATTTGAAAAACGTGATGTGTATTAAACATCAGTAAATCTGAGGATCTTGTAATAAATTGAAAGAATGTCCCATTTTTTTCCTAACTACTATTGCTAGCTATAATGACTGCATGAAAAATTTATGAATGTGTCAAGGGTCGATTAAGAAGTAATATTCGAGTCCACAACACGAGTTGGTCCTAAGTATGCCTCTCACCGATTGTAGGTATTTATCAAACACCTGGTATGAACAGGATCACCAACTTTGACCTTTCTCGTGAGCTTCTCATCCAAATTATATGCTACCTCCAGGACACCCATCCCTGCCTGCCTCTGATGCTGCCCCACACACCCTTCTTTGAACACATCCCCGCTCTCTTCTGTGTTGTCACACAAGCTGCTCCTTCCCTGCTGGGACCACATACTTTCAAGACTCAGCTCAGGCATCCTTTCCTCCAAGGCCCTGCTGGCCTCTCAGAGCATCCTGGGCATGACTCCATGAGAGCCCTCACGGTGCAGTATTTGTCTCCCTGACTAGGCTGTGTCTGGGATCTCTGCGTTCCCAGTAGCGCGGGTGCTGGAATGGGCATCAACTACTTGCGGCGCGGGGCTGTGCTCTGGCGGCTGCTCAGACACAGGCACTTTTACGGCCTATCTATTCCAGCTCCTACATTCCCTGTTCTGGCTAATTGTGTGACTTTCCTGTTAGTTGCATAAGCCAGAAATGTATCTCGTCACCTTAACCTCTAAGATAAAACTAGGATAAATTTGATCATTGCTGTCACCTTTGCTATCTACAATCTTACAAAATGAATTTTCTCACTCTTCAAGATGTAGGCAAACCAAATTCACTGTGCTGCTTTGGAATGATGTTATTTATAAGAGCTTGCAAATCTAGTTCCTGCGATATATATATAAACATATACACACACGTCTGCATGCAATAAATGGATCAAAGGCCTACCATGTGCCAGGTACTGGAGGTAGAACAGTGAAACGACAAGCAAAAAGAGAAAAATATCTTTGCCTTCAGGTAGCTGACATTCCAGTGTCTTCAGTGTGTGTGTGTGCACATGTGTGTGTATGTGTAGGCACACATGCACAGTATTGCACCATAATATAAAAAATTGTGTCAAAGGTCTCAAAGACATTTGAGAAAGACTGCTCTAAAGTGGTGCTATTTAAATGTGGTCTGTGAACTGGTGCAAGTCTACCAAGTATTACTGACCTACCGTGAGATAAGTACACAAATGAGAATAATTACTTAGAAAATGTTACAGGAACCCAACCTTGCTGTGATATCCAAGTATGTGATAATTTTGCTGGCCCATCCAATTTTTTTTTAATTGGATTTTACAGAAAGAATCAGTCTATGACGGACTGGAAATAAGAACAAAACCTGGCCCTCCACCAGAGATGGCTGGAGAAGTACTGCTCAGGAGGACACACTGGGCAGGTGGCCTGGGATTACGTGTGTACACAGTCCTTGGCCTGGAAACTGCAGCTGTGGGCCACAGACAGAAAGGAGGGGTGACACAGGGAGCGAGAGAACCCCAACAGCTGGGCGTACAATTCAGGTCTGTTCTCTCTCCACACATGTCCAGTGATCAATGTAATTAAATGGTAAGTGGAACATAGTTAGCCCTGACAATGATGACATATGGTTAAATTCAGAAGAAGTGAGACAAAAAACATTTTTGGTTGTGGGAAATTAACACCAATGGCAGTCATATACTTGAACCACTTAGGTGTCTGATTACAATCCATCACAGTAGGAAAAACACATATGATTTCTGATCTACTTTACAGCAGGAGAGTTTATATATTTTGTACTAAGGTTTCATAGTTTGTCATTCATACAGGACCCAAGAAATATTTTATTTAAAAATGGAAAAATCTTGCCAGCATGCCAAATTGAGAAGAGTGGGAAAAACTGTGGGCTCGGAACAGTTTTGTGGAGGAATAAAAGTTTATAATAAGCTTACAAACTCAACTGTTTGTCTCTTGGGTAATTTGTTGGTTTCTATTTCAATTGGGTGTTAGTAACACTCTTGGCTTTAGAATAAGGAGAATGTCAACATTTTTTTTCTTTCATAGCATACAAGCTTCTGGCCACAATCAGCAGTACAGTTATTTTTTTAGATGTTGGAGGGGAAAAAAAAAATCAAAACAAGAGCCCTGAAGTTGTATATTGTTGAAAGTACAAAATATATTCTTCACATTGTTAAGCATTATTAAAATATTAAAGGACATGTGGACATTTTGTTCTCAACCACAATATAAGTTGGTCATAGGGATGGTAGTGCAGCATGGAGAATATAGCCAGTGATTCTCTAACGTCTTCCTATGTTGACACACAGTAACTAGTGGGGGTGAGGATTTAATAACATGGGTAACTGTTGATCCACTGTGTTGTATACTTGAAACCAATATAAGATTGTATATCGATACTTCAATTAAAAGAAAAAGATATTGCAGGTTTAAAAAAAAGATGTGGAAATTCTGTGCAATCAACGGGAACTGAACCAAGGAATCATGCATACTCAAATGCTTTTCAAGGTATTTATATTGCAGTTCTGAATGACTAGCACTAATCGCTGCAGTAGGAGGTATACTGAAGGAGAAGTAATGAGAATTGAAAGCAAGACCAAAGTTTACTTCCCAACCCAGGACAGCTGAAAAGCCAAACCTGGTCTGCTGCATGATTTTGCAAATAAAGTTTTATTAGAACATAGTCACACTCATTCATTTATGCATCATTTGTGCCTGCTTTCACACTACAAAAGCAGACTTGGGTAGTTGTAACCCGCAAAGCCTAAAATATTTACTACCTGGACCTTTGCAAAAAAAAGTTTGTGACCCCTGCCCCCACCCAACCTTTACCTCCTGCATAAACTGGGACTCCCTCCTATTCATTCATTCATTCGCTGGTTGAACAATACTTATTGACTATCTACAATTCTCAGTGATGGGAGACAGCAGTCAAGAAAAAGAAAATAGAAAAGGACAAGAAAAAAAAAAGTAAAAGAAAAATTGTTCCTCTAATGACAAGAAGCCATAAACAAATAATAGGTTAACTATATAGTAGATGAGATGGTGATAAAGAATAAGGGAAAACAAAGCAAGGAAGGAGGACAAAGATAATAACTTACTTGGTCCCAGGTACTGTTTTTCGTACTTTCCATGTATTAATTCATTCAGTCCTCACAATAACCCTATTGACATAATATCTATCCCTATTTTACAGGCGATAAAACTGAGGCACAGAAGGGGCACCAAGTCATACAGTTACAAAATGAATTTGAAGCCAGACAGTCTGACTCTAGCCCATCCTCTAAACTATTCACTGGGCTGGCTCTTGTGCAGAAAGGGATGGCAGGGAGTAAACAATTTCAATATGATAATCAAGGAAGGCCCCACTGATAAAGTGGCCTGAAAAGGGTGAGGGAGAAAGTCACGTGAACATACAGGAAGAGCTCCCAGGTAGAAACAACAGCCAGTACAAAGGCCCGCAGGAGGGAGAGCTTAGAGATTCATGTATTTAGTATTTGAGGGAGACAGGAGGAAGGCAGGATGTGCACAGAATGAAACACACAGGTCTTAATCGCAGTCTGATAAGCTCTGATGAACACACACCTATGTAAGATATCCTCCAACAAGCTATCAACATTCCTATCATCTTGTGTGTATTTTGATGAAAAGGCTCAGAATTGGATGGAGTGTTCGGGAAAACGAAAGGACTCAAGGGCTGTGGCCGACTCCATAGAAGGATGGGGTTGCCATGTACGGACACAACTAATAGCTCACTCCCAACCCTGAGCGTGACAAGTACATCCTTCCGCCCATCAAAGTTGTTGGAAGCAAGAACTACAAAATTACCACCCATGGAGAGTAGTCACCCGCCATCTTTTTGCACTAAAGCCTCATGAAATACCTGAATCTCGTGCATGAAAGCTGTACATCATGGCAGACTACCCATGCAAAATCCACAACACAGCATCGAGCCCTCCCATAGCACTTTTTCTTTTTTTAACCTCTATTACCAGGTAGCACATGGAACCACTGGTTATTTCTACTAGATGCCATCCTTGGTTGGGGAGAAGTTATGTTTCTGGCAGGTCGGCTCCCCTAACTACTCCATGGAATGTTGTCTCTACCAGACGGAGCTTTTCAAGAACTAAGGTCCCACTCTTAATAATTTCAATGCCAAGCTTAGCTCAAGATATGGTGCTCAGTAAAGGTCTGAGGAATAAATGAGTAACTGTTTATATCCATCAACATAAAGTCATTCATCAACCGCCACTAAGCAAGCTATGGAGTACTGTATGTGAAAGAAGGGCACATTAATGGGTTCTTTATGTCTTAGATCATCAACCTAGATTCTGTTTTCACTTTAATAAAAGTTATGGCAACCCATAGCTTTCTGGAGAGAGGAAGTAGGGGAAGCAGAGAAGAAAAGCCAAGAGTAAAAAGTACATTACATTTTTTTTTACAGGAATTTGAAAGCTTGCTTTTACTATAGCTATATGTTGACTAACTAGGGCAGGCTACCAAATGATCAATATAATCAGGATTTTCCATATTTTACTATGTCTAGAAATACTAGTGCTTCAAGATGACCCAGATTTATACATTCATTCATACACATGTATGTATTTATTAAAAGTATTTATCATTCACCCACCATGTGCCTGTAACTGTTCTAAGCATCAAGGAGTTTTCATTCAATTGACCACTCCAATTTCTGCATTTGCTTTCCAATTTTCAAGGACTTGGTTAATTAAGTAAGCCCACCTGCCAGAAACAAACCTTCTTTGCCAAGTAAAGCACCTATCTTACTTTCAAGTGGCAACTCCAAACTTGGATATTCTAAGTGATCGGGGTACACATCATACTTACCATGGTGCTTGCTTGAGCTTAAAAACAAGGCAATGGAACAACATTCTCGGTTTTTACCTTTTTGCTGTTTATGCCCTGTGTATTGAATGCCTTTGAACTATCTGAATCTCAGGATGCCTCAAGTCCTGCCTTCTGTTAAAAAGTAATAAACTATTTTAAAAAATGTATTTTCCCTTTTGAAAGACCTTGCTGTATCTTGATATCGCTGTACCAAGTACTGCTAGAGAAAGGTTGGCTTCACTTTAAATGCTTGTTATCTAATCTTGACTGGGCATTTAATGATGTTCAATAATCCTTTTATTCACCATTAGTTCCCTCTATCACATTCCTCACAATGGCTATTTCTCAAAATCCCTACAAAACTCTCCCCCTAATCTATTCCCATTTCTGCCCGCCCTAATTACCTAGTACCCCATCACACAGAGAACCCTGGGGAACTCTCATCTATCTAACAACTTCTGTGTACACTTACTTGCCTGTTCCTGGCTCTCAGCCCTATGTCAAGGGAAACTCACCACCCTATTCTTTAAAATAACGCATCCCAACCTTTTAAACAATTACTTCCTCATTCTTTTGTATCTGCACTTCCTTCCATTTACCGGTTTCCTTCTGCTCAACCAATACAATGAAAATCTTCTGGACCTAAAAATCCTAGCCAGAAACAATCAAGGAAGCAAACAAAAAACTACAAAATCTTTCCCTTCAACCTTCGTGAATTACAGATCTAGCCCTGACTCTTCACAATCACACCCTTGAAATGAGTGGCTCCCACATATTGCTTCACCCTCTCCCCACTCCAATTTGGCTGCCTCTTACGCATCACCAAAAAAGGATCATCAAGGATCATCATTTTCATCATTTAAAGAGATCATATGGCTGCCAATTGGTAAAGAAGGGACTCAAACAAAGATGCAACTCTAGTCCCACCCTTAATGTTCATTGGCGGGGTTCTCAATGTGTATGCATGGCATTGAATTCGTAAAATTTTGGAAAGGCACAAAAAAACTGGTTAAAAATAAATCATCTATGCAAAAAAAAAAGCTAAAATAAACAAGTGGGACTACATCAAATTAAAAAGCTTCAGACGGCAAAGGAAACCATCAACAAAATGAAAAGACAACCACTGAATGGGAGAAAATACTTACAAATCATGTATCTGATAAAGGGGGGGTTAGTATCCAAAATAGATAAAGAACTCACACAACTCAATAGCCAAAAACCAAGCAATCCAATTTAAAAATGGACAGAAGATCTAAACAGACATTTGTCCGAGGGAGACATACAGATGGCCAACAGGTACATGATGCTCAACACCACTAATCATCAGGGAAATGCAAATCAGAATTACAGTGAGCTATCACCACACACCTGTCAGAATGGCTATTAACAAAAAGATGAAAAAATGCTAGCAAAGATGCAGAGAAAAGGGAACCTATGTGCACTGTTGGTGGGAATGTAAACTAGGGCCTCAAGAAATTAAAATTACTACCATATGATCCAACAATTCTACTTCTGGTTATTTATCTAAAGGAATTGAAAACATTAACTCAGAAAGACTTATGTACCCCCATGTTCACTGCAGCATTATTTACAATAGCCAAGACATGGAAACAACTTAAGTGTCCACTGGTGGCTGAATGGATAAAGAACAGGTGGGCGCTATATATATATATAAGTGGAATACTATTCAGCCATAAAAAAGAATGGAATCTTGGATTGGCAACATGGATGCATCTTGAGAGCACTATGCTAAGTGAAATAAGTCAGGCAGAGAAAGAAAAATACTGCATGACCTCACTTATATGTGGAATCCAGAAAGCAAAACAAAACAAAACACCAAGTCCATGGCAGGGGTGCAGGGTGGGTGAAATGGGTGAACAGAGCCAAAAGGTATAAACTTCCAGTAATGAAATAGGTAAGTACTGGGAGGTAATGTACAGCATGGTGACAATTAATAATACTGTATTGCATATTTGAAAGTTGCTAATATATATATGAGAGTAAATTTTAATTGCTATAAATATACATATAAGAGAGTAAATTTTAAAAGTTCTCATTATAAGAAAAAAATTGTATCCATGTGTGGTGGTGGATGTTAACTAGATTTATTGTGATGATCATTTCCCAATGCATACAAATATTGAATCATTGTGTCATATACCTGAAACTTATATAGGGTATGTCAGTATGCCTCGATTTAAGAAAAAAAGAAAAAGCATTGAAAAACAAGCAAATGGTTCTGAAAGCAACGATGAAGACACGGCCTTTTCTCAAAACATAAGATAAATTCAACAGAATATTATTGCAGTGCAACTAAGTTGAGGGAAAAAAGAACCCTGGTGGTCTAGCAATACCGTATTTCATCAAAGAGAAGACTTTTTACTCTTGAGAAAAGTGACAGCGTGCCCTTATACCTTCTTCAGTTTCTACCTTACAGGTCAGATCACAGGATTGCCATCCTCAGTGTAAGACAGCAGCTTCTGGGTTTGCAGAGTTCAGAAAACAATTTGAGAAAATGTGTGTATAGTGGCTTGCATAGAGGCATGGTCCATTTTAAGGACTCAATAAATACTGCATATGTAGCTACCACTTCTGCCCCTGACAGGTATCAGCTGAGTACAACATGTATATGCGTTTTATGCTTACTTGCTCTTCCCAAGGCCCAGAGCTCAGCATCCTCCATTTGTTCCACAAATATTTGCTCATGACACACATACATACATACATGAATAAACAAATAAATCAATCCTCTACCCTATCTATACATTATGCTTAAAAACAATGGAAATGAAAGTATAAAAAAGGAATGGAGAAGGGAGGAGAACAGGGAAGAAAAGAGTGAGAATGGAAAAAAGAAAACACTGTTTATTAAGGGTTCACCAAACGGTGACAACTGGAGCATGAGCAGCCTTGGACTCTCAGAGTAAGAAGAGAAAGAAGCTTATCTTAATATAAGTGAGTAGTGTGGTACTCCTTTATCCTGCTTATCTCTGTGATCTTAAAATGGTATGTTATTACAGCTTAGCTGCTCACAGACATTCTCTGAAGTAGACAGACTGCTGTGGAAAAGAAGGTAAAATCAGAAAAAGGCAGAAGTCAGGCTTGTTTTTCAGAATGCTTTAGATCCAAGGGACAGAAACTAACCAAACTAGTGTTAAAAATCACAGATTCGTAAGCCCAAGCAATGAAGGCTGCTCTGCGAACCTAAAGGCAGACTGAAGTCTGTCTTCTCCCGGAGGTAATATAGTGCTACACCGCGCTGATACCACCTTCCACGACGTCATAACCAAGAGACAATTACCTTGAAAAGTAAACGTCAAAACAGACTGTGTTAAACTGACTTGATTGTTAGGCCTGCGGTTCATGCACTGCTTGGTCTGTGTGGATGCTATACTGAATCCGTAGTTGCTTACTTTATCTTTTCTTATTCCATGTATGTTTTTAGCCATTATTTCCTACTTAGTTTGTTTTTCTTCAAGGGCTGGCCTGGCAGCAGCCTGTTGGCCAGTGAATACAGATCCTGTTAGTTGGGAGTGACTGGATACCCCCTGGAAACTTATTTATAGGAGTTGGAAGTTACATGTGGAGACAGTCCGAGGAACAACGTTGAATCAGAGTGTGAAAGGAGAAGGGGTAATTATTTACCCAAAGGAAGGAACTGGGATTAGTTTCATTGCCCTGTACCCCAAGAAGAGAGGTGGTCAGAGGGAGTGGAACCACTCAAAGACAGCCCGTAAGCCAAAATGGACAAGTTAGCTCAAATGATGTCCAGGGCCAAAGGACTACTGCAGAGGCTGACATTTCAGGTCGGTAGGTAAAAATTTTAGGACATCCTCATATCTAAGTTCTGAAGGAAGATCTCCCCTGGAGAGATTATTTTAGCCAATTTGGAAACTGGAAGTCACGTGGGATCTGTGAGCCTTCTCTTCTTTGGAGAGGTCAGGGGCCAGAACCCCTGGGTGACAAGGTGGATGCCTGTCAGTTTGGGCTCCTCTCTGGAGCTTTCTGGGAGTTTCCATTGTCCTCTGGAATACCCTCCCACCAGAACCAGGCACAGCAATCAGGGAGCATTTAGTTGTAGCTATGGAGGAGTCTGATCCTTTGGCACTGAGATGGTCCAAATCTAGGGCTGCCTCTCAGGCTACCTGGGTGCCTCCAGAGAGATGGGGTCCCAGGCCTTCCTCCACTCAAGGCTCCATAAATAAAAAGAAACCAGTCAGAGACAGAACTGCTGGGGATGAAACCTAGATTTTAAAGGCTGAGATGGTCGCTAAACTAATTGCTTATTAGTTTTGTTAAATATATGGCCCATTGCCTTGGGGCTGGCTAACAAGAGGAGGAAAATCCTGGTTTACCCAAGCAATCTATCACTTACAAGGATGGCAGAGAAAATGACTCTCATCCATTAAATCTTCTTTTTTTTTTTCAACACCAAGAGGTCAGGTGGGGGGAAGATGCACAGGCCAGTTCCACATGAGAATTCCCCAAAAGGTGTCTCTCTTAAAGACACCTGGCAAAAGCAGAGGGGTGATTCCTGAACAACAAAGAAGCCTGTGAGAAACTCCTGGGTTAGAAGGTACTCAGTGTGGGGGGAGCCCAGGAAGGAGAAAGGAAGCGCTGTCTACATAATGAAGGAACAGAAAACTGACCTTTTGTCTCCGGGAAATATATATACAAATATATATTTCTTATTTAGTAAAAACTTTATTAAATTCTACTTCTTAATAGTAAAGATTGCTCGGGCCTTTCCTATACAGTCAGAAAGGATCCTTGGCTTTGATGTCCTTGTACAGTGCACGGGCTCATAGAGGCATGGATAATGGTGACGCCAAGCAGCATTGCCAGCCCTGAATTCTGTTTCCTGCAGGATGAATAGTTTCATTAACAGAGTGCTGGTATTTTACAATACACTTGCAGGGAGACAAAATCTGACTCATTTAATAGGGGAGAAAAGCTTGCATTTGTTCTGGTCTCTTAGGCCAAAAGAAACGAAATTAAGCCTCAGAAGGTACATACCAGTCACATTAACACAACACACTTGGGAACAGGGAGTACGGTTAGCTTAAAAACACACATGAGACCTACAAGTATAACAGGAGCTAGGTGTCTAGAGAGACAGCAGCATGCGAGATGCCTTGATCTTCTAGAAACTGGAAGAGGCCCAGAGAAGAAATGGAAGACATACTTCCGCTTAAGAACCTACATCTCTGGTGGAATCGCTGGATAGTATCACAATGACCTGCCAGAAAATTCAGCTACAAGCTTTTGGAATAAACAGTCCAAAGCACTGGAGAGCTGTGGGTGTCAAAACTCCTCAAATGAACAAGGCTTATGTGGAAAAATAAAGGATATGCAAGAATGGTAACTAAAACAAGCATCAAATAAAACCACATGACAGATCAACATGTTATATTTCAAATCCACAGAACTTGGAGTGGGTTCGACGCTTTATAGGTCATGGACCTGGGAAGAAAGGGGATGGCTGAAGCCACCTACTAATGGTGCTCTCTCCTATTTTTTTTCATTGGCCCAACGCTCTTTGGCCCAAGGACTGATGAGATAAAGAGAGAGCAAACACTGTCCACTGCACAACCAGTACCACCAACGCCGAGCGCTCTGCGGAGATGGGGAAAAGGGGGCAAAATTCAGCTGACTTACAGAGATCGTTTGGTGATCTATACAAGATTCCAATAAGCATAGCTAGATTTCTGAGGCTAGTTTGTATGGCAGCTGAACTGGATGCTGGTGGGATGGGCTCACTTCCTGTGCTGAAGTCCTAACCCCCAGTCCCTCAGGGTATCACCATATTTGGAGACAGGGTCTTCCCAGAGATAATCAAGGTATGGGATCATTAAGGTGGGTTCCATTCCAATATGACAGGGGGAATTTGGACACAGAGATAAGTAGAGGCAGACGGTGATATGAAAACAAAGAAGACGGCCATCTACAAGCCTAGGAGGGAAGCCTGAACTCCAGGGAGCCTCCCTCACAGCCCTCATAAGGCTCCAGCTTTGGACTTCTGGTCTCCAGAACTGCGAGGAATACATTTCTGTTATTTAAGCCACCTAGTCTGTGGTACTCTGTTATGGCAATCCTAGGAAACTATTACAGGCGGCGAGGCCAGCATGAGATGCTGCACTTCGGCAGCAACGGACGGAACAATTGCCAGGAGAAAGACGACCTAGGATTACAAAAGTGCGGGGCTTCCTGTGAGGCAGAGCTTGGAACGGGACTGGCCTGAAAACCCCAGATAACAGCTCTACACCGAATCAGTTCTCTAGGTGATCGTGTGCTGGCCATGTTGTATTCTTTTCAGTGAGAATATTCAACAACTACCTCTGCTGCAACCCGCTAATGAACATGATACGTTATTTCAATTAGATACAACATAGCCCGTGATCACAATGTTGTAACAAACATTTGCAAAGCAATTTGCTTGCTCTCAGATTCAAATTCTTGTCCTACCCAGAGAGCCAACACCGACTGGTTCCGGAGAGTGTCCACTGGTGTTTGAAATTACAAAGGTATTGTATATGTGTGCTTGTTTTCCATCCTTTCTGGTACCGGCTCCCCCCCGACCCACAAAAGACTCAAGCACTTCCATAAATCTGAAAAAAAGTCAAAAAAAAAAAACCCTGAATGTTCAATGCTGTGTAAAAACAAGAAACAAAAGTGCCTTCTCAAATCAAAGGTAAAATTATCCTAATGATATTTATTCAGTGTTTGTTCACAGAGAGATTTATGCCAGAATCCTGGCTGAGAACCCATGGATGTATAACATGTACATCAAAGCAATCTACGATTGATGATCACTTTTGTACCAACAATGAAACTGCTTAATAAAGTGTTCCATTTAAATTTTTATGAGATGACTCACGCCCCACAAGAATTAGGTCCCCTCCCATTTCTTCTCCTGCCAGGTCTCAAATACTTCAAGCCATTTTCACAAGAGCAAACATGTCTTACAAAAGAATGTCATGCCTCTCTGGTGAGTTGGAGGCCCTCCTCTATATAGTAAAACCACAGTGTAGTCTGGAGGCTTTCAGGGTTCAGTTCCAACCCGAACTAGACTGTACATCACTCCTGACCTTCAACTGTGAGACGAGCTACTGAGCCAGCAGCACAGACGTGACCACGCTGGCTTGGAAAGACACACACATGTTATCCCAGCCACGGAAAGGACAACTTCCAATAGCTTCATGATAAAAGACTTTTAATATTTACAATTATTACTGAATCACGGGGCAAACAGGGATTTCCAGAAGTCGTCCAGTATTTTGCTTCTAAGTAGAACAAACAGACCTATTTTACTTTGGAGCAAACCAATTGACATCTTGAGTCAGGGTCACCCTTCTGGCTGTGCAGGCCGTGTCCCGTATAGGGGGCCTCGCCCTGGCAAGCGGAGGCCAAAATCCAGCCTGTTCCAGGCCAAGGGCTGCCATTTTCTAAATGCACAAAACCTCTCTATAGACGAGTGCCACTTTCACCTTCTTCCCTGGGAATATTCTTGGGATACAGGGCTAGAATCACCTCGGCCAAGGGCACCACTTTTAAGTAGGCTTAATTCAGGAAGTAAAATGGTCAGGGGGAATGGAGTTTAAAGACAAAGGGAGCGACTCAAGTGAGGGTGGACATGTTGGCAGGGCCCTGCCATGCCCAGTCCATGTGGGCCCTTTTGAGAATTTAAAAATCATCCTAAACCCAGAGGGATGTCATTGAAGGGTCACAGGCAGAGGGGTGACCTGACATGATTTCTGTTTCTAAAACATCTCTCTGGGTCACATGTAGATAATGAATCAGAATGGAGCCAGAGAAGATGCGGGAAGGTCCAGGTGAGAGTGGCTGGGTGGACAAGGTGCTGGCAGTCAAGTGGGCAAGATACAGGAGACGGAACTGATGGGGCTCTGTGAAGGACCAGATGCAGGGCTGGAAGCCTGAGAGAGAAGGAACGACACCCAGGATGACTCCCAGCCTGCGCCACTGAAAACCGGGCAGAGATGATGCTGTTTATAAAGAACATGGGGAGAGGAGCAAGTCTGAGCAAGTAAACTCATGAGCTTAGTTGTAGAGTCAAGACATCCACAAAGTAGTGGATTAATATGCCATCTAGTAAAATGTTGGTGCTGAAATGATATACCACACTCACATTTTTTTAAAGTAAAATCTGAGAAAAATAATTTTAATCAGAGTTTTAGAAGCACTCTGATACTATTGTGAATAGGACTGTAGTTCTCAAATTATTCTCTGTGACCACATTCCTGAACCCCCACCCACCTCCGGGGTACTTTTGGTTTGAGCAGTTGTTCTGAGGGTTAAAAAAATCTCAGAAGGAAAAGAGGAAAACATAGCCAACGTGGTAGGCGTTCTACGTCATAAAACACCCTGACGACCATCCCTTTCTCCATCTTGCCCCTGCAATTTGTCCCAATCCTCAGCTATAGATTTTTGATTATTTTAAAAAATGGCAAATTCATTAAGAGCAGTGGGTCTCAGAGAGGGGCCCCTGGGCACTTGCTGGAAAGGGAAATTCTCAGGCCCCACCCTCAGTCCAATGGGATCAGAAACTCTGAGGGTGGGACTTCGTGCTTTGCTTCAATAAGTCCCGCAGCTGATTCTAATACACACTCAAGTTTAAGAACCACTGGCAACGATGGATTACATTTCCTTCATGTCCATTTCCTAATTTTCCCAATTCTTTTCTCCTGTTAAAATTTCCCTGGCACTTCAAAGTTGCAGTCAGCGTCTAAGCTCAGCTCCTTCCCCAGGGGATGCCATCTCCCTTTGGACCTCACACTATCTCCCTCAGGGTGCCCGGACACCCGGTGTCATCTCCACTAATCTGAACGTACCCAGGTCCTTGAATCATGTGTTGGTGGCATTCACTGCCCCTCCTGCTCTGAGCTCCCTCACTTCAGACCAGCTGCGCCACTTGGAATACTGCCTTGTACTGTCATCTACGTTAGCGTGGGCACAGCAAGGATCCTGCCTTTGTGAATTCATCATAGTGTCTAATACAGACAGAAAACCTAGTAAAAATCTAAATGGCTGTTCTAGATCAGTGTTTCTCAAGGAGGAATCTACTGGTGAGTGCAAGTTTCAGGCCCCATTTAGTCTATTAAATTAGAAATTTCTGGGGACAGGGATGTGTATCTTCAATGCACACGTAAATCTGACCACTCCTGCTGTAAATGGTAACTACATCTTGATAACTGCAGGCTTAGATTAACTGCTTCTGGAGCACAGAATGCTGAACTAAACCCTGGACTAAGATGAAACAAAACGACAAGTGCTTATCTTGTTCCTAACCTGTGGTCCACTTCTTAAATGCATTCTGTATATTGCAAATTCTAAAACAATGATTTCACAATTTGTGGCCCACGAACATTGTGGGATAATTTCCTATCAGTGTGTCTTCCCCCAGCCTACACTTATGTAATTGGTTTTTAGCCCAACTAAATAGTGTCTTCTATTTTCAGCCCAGATATCTGGGCTTTAAGACCATTTAGAAGATATCCTTTTCATCTATTTCCCTTAGACTTCTTCATTTTTAAGTTGTGAATGTTTAAGGTGTAAAAAGAAAACACTAAAATAGCTGCCAAATGGCAGATGACATTATTTATAACTAGTGACACATTGTTCCACAGCCAAAAATATTTCCTGGCTTTAGTTATGAAAGTCAAACTTACTCCCCCACCACCAACTGGCCCACAACCTCCTCCTGTCAAGTGGGTACGTGAGCTCCACTCCCTGACCCACACACACAGCCCCAAAGTGCCTGCCGACGGATGGATCCACTGTCAAAATAGTTACTACAAAGCACATCATATAATAGAAGCAGAGGGAAGTCCAGAGACAAGTGATTTTTAATACTGCTGCAAGAGAAGTAGCTGTGCACCAGAAGAGACAGGGACAAGCTCTTTCCCAGCGTTGGCTTTGGGTCCTTCTCAAAACAATTTGTGCTCATCTTTATGTTGTCAAACACATGCCAATCCTTTTTAAAAATCTGAACTAATTAAATTTTCACCACTCCTTTCTAAACTAAGCTGTGTAGTGGTGACACAGACACACAGACACACCTACCTCCCCATCCCCGCAACCCCCTACACACATCTGAAGTCTGTGAAAATCACCAGCCTTGGGTCATTCTAATGTACACTGCTTTTTTTTTTTTAACTACCAAATTCTATTTCTGAGATTTTAAGAGGATAATTTTAACATGTTCATAGCAGGAACCTTCTATGTATTGGCTCATTCTGGTTAGTAGGAAAACATTTGGGGTTTTTTTCTCTAAATTGAAGTATAAGTTACATATAGTAAAAGTCACTCTTTTTAGCTGTACAAAAATGCACAGTCATGTAACCACCACCAAAACAGTGAAATGTGTTGCCCGGGAAAGTTGCCGCATGTGGCTACTAAGCGCTGAAAATGTGGCTAGTCTAAAATCAGATGTGCTGTAAGCATAAAATACACACCAGACTTCAAAGACTTAGTAAAAAAAAAAAGCAAAAGACATTATAAATATGTAGTAAAATTATAATATTTTGCATATATTGGGTTAAATAAAATACAGTAAAATTAAGTTCACCTGTTTCTTTTTTAATGTGCTTATACAAAAATAGAGAGTTAAAAGTCACTGGACTACATTTGTGCTTAAATTCCATCTTTATTGGACAGTGGTGATATAGATTATTTCTAACCCCCAAAGAGATCCCTTGTCCCTTTGCAGCAGATATCATTTCTCCACCCCCAGCTCCTGGCGACCACCAATCTGATTTCTATTCTTAAATTTTTCTTTCGATGATCTTCTAAAAATACTTCCTTTTTATCTTGTATTTTCTAATTTTCCATTATCATTGTGTGTTGTTTTTAAAAAAGTTATTTTTAACTTTAAAAGACCTGAAAAAGACTTGCCCCATCATTTCCTGCAGTATTCATTAGCCAATGTCATTTCCATTAACCAGTTCCAAAGCTGGTAGTCCATCACAATGCATCCTGGGTAGCAATATGTCTTCCAAAAGGAGATGTGCACAAGTGGCTCATAACTGAATGGAGACCATTGTGCAGACACACAATGGCATGTATTCACAGATGCTGTGGGAGATCTGAGCCAGAGGTGGGGAATCTCCTGTAGCTTAATTTAATTTAGCTTCAGGGAAGTAGAGAGAAAGCTTTATCTATGCCAGGAAAAGGCTGGACAGAAATGTAAAGCATTTAAAGGTGGGAGGCGAGCGGGGACAGGAGGCTTTGGCAGGCAGTCAGTGTCTGATGGCAACTCAGTGGTGGCCGATGATAATGGCCAGAGATTCAGTGATATCCAGCTCACATCTCTGCCTAGCCCCTACCCCACCCAGCTCACCTGTTCCCATTCTGCTTTTCTTCTAATTCCCTTCAAAATTAAACTGAAGATAACTGTCACTTATACTAGGCATTCACATTCCCTGCTCCTATTCACATTACCTCCTCATACACTGTATACCATCTTTCTAATTTTCTAGAATATAAGAAAAACACTATAGGCCACCTGCTATCCATAATTTCCGCCACTGGGTTAGTTTGAGAGCTGAACGCCAGTCTATGTGCCTCTGAACCCTTGGAGTCCTTCTGGATGATCGACCTGGAACACATCTCCTTGGATTTCCATCCCCCACTCCCACCGCTGCCCCTTTCCTTGGCATCCCCTACAGAACTAGGACATGGGTCTTTGCATTTTAAGCATTTACTGCAGTAAAACGCCAACTGAGTTCTTTGGTCTGTGGTTTCTTGTTTCCTCTGAGATAGCTAATGGCAAGTCTACATGCTCCCCAACCATCCTCCCAAAGATTTCTTGTGGAAAAGTTTTGCCACTAAGGGGGCTACCAATGTAGAATAGTGCCAAAGGGAGAACCACTGTTGGCCTCAAACAGTTTGCATTATGGCATCTGAATGTCCAGAGTGGAGGGCACTCATTTCACCAGACCTCCGCCATGCCCCAAAAGGATCGCATCTGGGCAGTTCCAGTGTCTTCAATTAAATAAATCAATGAAAATTAACCATTTGCCATGCATCCTGCATATATAATCTCTAATCATTACAAAAACTCTGTAAGGAAGACATTTTTATCTCTATTTCATAAGATGAAGCAAAGCCAGGTTAAAAATGGATTTGCTGCTGCTAGAAGTGGCTTGAAATTTGAGAGGCACTCAATTGATAGGCACACAGTCATTAAGTTGATTTTTAAAAAACTGAAAAATACAGTAAGTATTTTAACAGAGGGCTGTTTAAGAGAGGACTGTAGGTTCCCATATTTGGTGTCCCATGAGGCACTATCAGTCTCAGCCTGAAGTAGGTATGAGCCTTGACATCAGGAAATAAAACAAGATATGCCTGTATGTTTGGCAACTGTATAAGTGATTTGCATTGAGTTCTCACTTAAGAAATAAAGAAGCAACTGGCTCCATCATTCAGTAGCATAGCACAGGACCTTGGAGAATTAAACCAAGCCCCAAATAAGGTGAACACCTGCAATGTCTACTGGAAGGGTTGTCGTAAAGACGGAATGAGACCTTCTATACACAGGCTGTTATATTATTTTTTTCAAAATACTTCACGAAGGGCAGTTGTGACATGAAGGCAATTATTATTTTAAGCCTATACTCTGGGGCAGTAGGCATCTGAATGACTAATCAAGAGCTCACGTAAGCAGAAAATCAAATCAACTGTTTATTTGATGAACACAAGAGGATTGTTATTTCGTATAATAGCTGCCACAAATGATTTTTCATCAAATGGTGTTCATGAAAAGCTATGAGTATTGTACAGATATTCCCATTTTTGCATAAACAGAATGTAAGAATCTAACCAACTCGGTTGCCTAAGCCTTTCAAAATGGTGCCCTTAGCTGAAGATTCCTATCACCCTGTTTCTTGAGGCTTTGGAGGAAATGTCACCTGATCCCAGTGAGAAAGTTAGGCAAATTCTGATGCTAGCAAATTGTTTCACTTTATGATTTTTAAGAATGAACTTTCTTTCATTCAGAGTGCTACCTGAGTGCACAAAAGGACCCAGCATAGGGTTGGGAGCAGTTCTGTCCAACAGAACTTCCTGCGGCGATGGCAGTGTTTCGTCCTGTGTAATAAGGTAGCCACTAGTTACAGATGGTCACTGAACCTTTGAAATTTGGCTAGTGTGACTGAAGAATCAAAATTTTAATTTCATTTTAATTGCCACATGGGACTAGTGGCTACCCCATTGGACAGCACAGTTCTGGAGCTTACCAAAGAAGGTCGTATTATGTTTTTGTGCCCGCTTGATATTAAAAACTTGTCTGTGTGGCATAATTTGGTCTATGAGCTGCTTCATGGCAATACCAGGCGGCAAGGCTGTGGGAGAGGAGACCCACAGTTCTCATCTACTGCCACTGTTGACCAACCACATCAGCCCAGGCTGTATGATGGGCTGAGGTCAGTTCTCAGCGGCTTGGCCTTGGACGGCCTCTGGATGCTGGACACAGATTCGGTTTCCCTCAGCTGCACAAGAAGTCATGACTGGGATGAAAATACACAACTCAGATGGTTGTCATGGACATTCAATGGCCAAGCTTGTGAAAAGCACCTAGCAGAGCATGTAGCCTTGGTAGAGGCTTGGTAACACTGAACTCTTCTTACATTAAAATACCATTCTCCTTAATTAAGCATATGAGCTTCGAGAAGGTTTTGTCTATTAGGCCAGGAACATATAAAGAGAGCACAGGAAACCGTACTGTCCTCTCCCCATCCCCAAAAATCAACACAGTAAATATTTCAGCTAAGAATTTGGTTTGGAAGACGGATGTCCCTGCCACAAAAATTCTTACAAAACAAAACAAGCTGCAGCAATAAGGGGACTTCCTCTTTTCTGAAGAACTTCACTTGTAGTTCACTTACATTCTTTTTTTTTCCCGTCAATTTTTTAAATTGTGATAAAATACATATAACACAAAACTGACCATCTTAACCATTTTAAGTGTACAGTTCAGTGGTATTAAGTAAATTCAGTTTTACACTGGTTCTTTCTCCAAATGTAAAATACATTAATATGTAAAATGGCATTAAAACGTGCATGGGGTAAACAAACATCAAATTCTGGAGAGTGGTCACGAGAGAAGGGATTCAGGGAAGGAATACAAGGGGCTTACGTTTTATTTAAAATGTTTTATTTCTTTTCAAAAAAATAATGAATCAAATATGGCAAGATGTGAAGACAGGTCAATTGATTTGTATGTATATAGGTATTTGTTACATCATTTAATATATTTTTTTGTACTCTTTACAAAATTTTTCTATTTTGACCAAATTTTAGACTTGCAGAACAATCGCGAACACAGTATCCATACATCCCTTATCCCCTCCCTCTAATACCAACATCTTATGCAACCCTAATACGGTGGTCTGATCAGGAAATTGAATTTGGTATAATAACTATTGACTAAAATAAAGAATATATTGAAATCTCCCCAGTGCTTCCACAAATGTCCTTTCTCTATTCCACGATCCTATTCAGAATCCCTCAGTACAGTTAGTTATTTCTCCTTAGTCCTCTGTGGTCTGTGACAGTTTCCACAGGCTTTCCTTACCCTTTATGCCCTTGACACTGTTATTTTGTTGAATGTCTCACAATTGGGACTTTGTCAGATATCTCAATATTAGGCTGAGAGTACTCATTATGGACAAGACTAGCCCAGAACTGATGTTGTGCGCTCAGTGCATATTACAGAGTCCATCAAAACTTATGAAATATTGTGCAAATATTTCATAATTGACAAAAAAGAAAAATAAGTAGCTATATTAGCCTTGGTTCTCCAGAGAAACAGAACAGTATGTACACACACACACACACACACACACATATATATGAAACTAAACAGGTTTATCACAAGGAATTGGCTCATGTGGTTATAAAGGTTGAAAAGTCCCAAGATCTGCCACCGTAGGCTGGGGAGGCCACTGGCATAGTCCCAGTCTCATCCATCACCAGAGAGCCAGGAAGGCTGATGATGTGAGCTCCCATCAGAGTCCAAAGACAGTAAAAGACCAGTGTCCCAGCTCAAAGACAGGCAGAGAGTGCAAATTCTCCCTTACTCTCTGTTTTTTGTTCTCTTCAGGCCTTCAAAGGACTGGATGGTGTCCACCCACACTGGAGAAGGCAATTTGCTTTACTCAGTCGACCCATTCAAATGTTAATCTCTCCCAGAAACCCGGACACACTCAGCAAAAATATTGAACTAAATATCTGGGTAGCACGTAGCCCCATCAAGTTAGCACACAAAATTAACCATAACAGTAGCTTAACTTCTGAATTAGAAACTTCCTACTCTGTATATTTAGGTTCGAAATCCCATCAACCCAAATGGATTCTAGGAAGTGTTCCAGTTCTTAAAGTTACCATTATTACTGGCTTCAGGCCTGAAATATTGTAAATTCACAACATACTACCATTTAAAAAATCTCAGAAGGTTTTATTATAGATGATTTTGCTTCAAGAGAAAAGGTAATGATGATCCAGCTTATGCTATTTAGCTCGTATAACTCTGATCCCAGAGAAGCCAGACCAGCAAGTCAAAGCCTTAAAGAAATTAACATGAGTGGTATTGTTAATGAGAACCCCAAATCCCCTGATCTGTTATTAGAGATGAAAGCTAAGCTATCTTTTAGAATTAAATACATTCCTCAGCATGGCATCCTAAGGATGATGTGTGCCATGGCTTCATCTATGATTATTTAGAAAAAAATATCTGAATTAATTATATATATCACACTAGTAACAGTGATTATCCTGTTTTCTGGGGCAGGAGAAAAGGCGAGTTTCAGGGACTTCACTATCTGATTTATATATTTAAAATGAAATATATATATGTATGTGCATATACATATACACATGCACATACTTATGTATATTTGAGAGCAAGAGAATGAAAGAGAGAAAGAGAAATGATATATATATCAATTTTCACGTTTTCCGAGGCTTCCCCCATTTGAAGCCCTTTTATTTTCAGGATCACTCTAAACTTTAGTGGTTTAGGCTGAAAATAATTTTTTCTTACTTAAATGTTTATATTTAGTTCAAAGTGTTCCATTTCCAGGGGTAACAGCACAACATACGGCTTTTCCCTTGCCTTCATTCCAGCTTCATGGAAAGAAAGCAACTTAGGAATTCTTCCCTAGGCTCCTAGTGTTCTGGGGGGCAGTCACAGAGTTCTCATGAAAGGCCAGAGCAGAGGGATCCAGATCTCATTATGCCAGGGAGGAAGTTCAATACCTATTTGAAGTCTCATTTTAGCCCACCCCAAATGCAGACGCAATTGTGTTGGGCCAGTCCTGTGTACCACATACACCTCTTGCACGTCTTGGGGAACACACTGTTTTCCTCAAAGGAGTGTCTTTCAAAGAAGCAGAACACGTTTGATTTGGGACTGGGTCAACTCTCCCAGGAATCTTCCGGGGAGGAGGTAAGGTGGTCGGCCCCTGAGAGACAGCATGCCTACAGGGTAAGAGTATGGGCTCTGGAGCCAGGCGCCTACGTTTAAATCCAGGTTCTGGGGTTTATGATCTGGGAACGTGAGCAAGTTCTAGAACTGCTCATGCCTTGGTTCTTTCATCTGTAAAAGAGAGCAAATAATAATACTTAAGTGACTGGACTGCCACGCAGATTAAAGAAACAAATGTCAAGTGCTTCCCACAGGTCCTGGCATGTAGTAAGTGCTCAGTGAATGCTAGGGTGTATGTAGCTCCTGACTTACACCTCCAGGATCAGCCTAAGTCCCTGATCACTCATGACAGCTGTGGCTACTTGCCAGGTGGCCTGTTGGGTAGTGGACACAGTTTCTCCCCGACTCCAACTCTGCCTATTTCACAACGCCTGAAACAGTCACCTAAAAAAAGCCCCCAAACCCTAGCAAACTTTAAATGTAATTTGTTAAATGGAAATAAAGACAGAGAAAAATATTTGGGAAAAAGATCTTAAGTAATTAATAGATTCCAAAAAGCTAAGGTTCTTTTAAGTCAGACCAGTGTTTCCTGGCTTTTTTCCTTGGCATGTGGGCCTGTGTTTAAATCCACGCCTCTTTTTAAATAAATATAAAAACCTTATGTTTCTCTTAATGCTATTTAAAACTTGAAATTTCTAAAAAGTGACTAAATGCCAATCAAAGCGAGGTTTATTTAAGAATATGCTTTCTCAGGTACCCAGGGGCTCCAGCCCTAGGAAACTCTGAGCAGGTGCCCTGCTCCCTTCCCAAGAATCACTGAATTGACCTAGAAACAGTATTGCACGGACTCACCGTTTAGCCCAGACTGAAGGCAGCTTTAACTAATCTGCCAAGATGATTGTACTCATAGAAACAGGGTTTTTTTTGGTTCAGTCTGTGCAACTGAGAACCTCATGTGATCTACATCTGTCCTCAGAATTGCACATTTAGAAACAGAAATGAAGGATTTACTCCTTCCACCTACGAAGTCCCCACTGAGAACCCTGCAGCAGTGAAGACAAAGTGACCAGGCTGGTGAGCTCTGATCTGACCAATCCCGAATGATTTCATGATGCCACCAGAAGGACAGCGGTTACAGGAAGGGCAGCCTGCAAGGTGGGAGGGCTTGGTGAGCAGCAAGGAGTTTGCTTCCCATTCCAGAAGGACCAAGACACCACAGGCACTAAAGGGGCTGTTAAGAGAGACAATACGGGAACAAGGAAGAGATCCAGTTAACAGAATTGGTGTAAAAAAAATGTAGATTTAACACCAGGAATAAGGCATAACTTGGGTCCTTGTGTGCCTTGTACTTTATCAACAAGGGAGTTTACTGCAATAAATGGTCATTAATAAGAAAGTGGCTAAAAATGATGGAATAGCCATATATATGTTTGTTGTAGGTTGTGCCATAAAATATAATAATCTGAGTTTCAATGGCCGATGTGACATCCACATCTATATATATACATGTATGTGTGCATGTATATGTATCCATGTAAAAGGAAATCCACTGAGAAGTTTTCATGATGGTTATCACTGTCTCTGGACAGTGGGATCATAGGCATATTTAATTTCATCTTAATACATTTCTGTATTTTTCCAATTTCAAAAAATGAACATTTTATTTTACAGTACAAATTCGACTACAGTAAAACAGATAATGACACAAGGTATCTAGTAATCAAATTACTGGAGAGGGATTTATACAGAAACACATTTGTTAAGGGAGAGGGCTCCTCTTCGACCCTTCATTGGAGAAGGCAAATTCAGGATGAACTTCTATCAGAATGGGATAGGGACAAATAGGAAATGCATGAAAAATACTATTGTTTAAGTACCATGGCACTCCTCTTCTTCCCAACCCCACCTATTTTTTCCTTTTGAAGATTCCTGAGATGAGGGCGATCTGAGATTTGAGTCCTCCAACCCCACGGACCGCTCACCCTCCAGCAGCAGCTGTACGGACCCTGAGGACTCCAGCTCTGAAAACCTGAGACTATCCATGGGCTATTTCCCCCGCGAGGATACCTCCTCTAAGAACACAATCTCTATGAAGACATGCCTCCTGCGGGTCCTTCAGTCCTCTCTGCCCCTCCTAGCCAAGGAAGATGGTGCACTGAGTTTAGGCAGACTCCTGGGCGGACGAGGCCAAATTCGGAATGACCCAGAGCAGCTTTGCAAACGGAGCATCCCCCTGGCCTGGGACGTTGATGTGGACTCCGGCAATTCAGACTGGAGAGCTAACTGGGACCTCAGCGGGGACAAGCATTGGGCAGACAAGTACCCTGAAGAGAAGACACACCGACTCTGAGCAAACTGGATGGTCTTGTGCAAAATGCTTGAGAAACTTCTAGAAAATCACAAAGATGATGATGATGATGATAACGAAGACTCTGTGTTCCCTGAATCTGCTCCGGAGGAAGATTTCCAGTTGTCTACCACCTGCCGCCTAGCTGCAGCTCAGGTCAGTCATCACAAACATGATACTTGTCAAGACCTGCCCGAGTTCAACCTGGCAAAAAGTGAAGATGTCCTCCAGTCTTCACAGATCCCTCCAAGGCTTCAGGAGCATGAATTTGCTGAGGTGAGCACGCACTGAGGTGCCTCACAGGCAAGCAGGGGCCAGGCCTGGCTAGCGGTGCCAGGCTGAGGCGCATGGAGCGCTCCTTTGTGCTGTGAAGCGGGGCAGGGGCCCCGGGGGTCTGTCATGGCCAGGAGCAGGAGAAGGCTAACAGAAAGGAAAGGGGTCAGGGTAGAACTGAAGGGAAAACACTGAAAGCACTGTGGGAGACAGAGTAGGGAAGTAAAGAAAAGGCTAACAACCGTAGCCAAAACTGTGTGTGTGTAGGCAGCAATGAGCATTGAAACGGCACTTGGAGTCATTTGGTAATTTGATTTCCATAAATAGGCAAATACTGACCCTCTTGTTGTCCAGGTTACACAGATCTAACTCATCACTCACTTTCTTGGCAGATGGAAAGCCAGGCAACTGGTCGCCAAAGGACAAGCACTATAGAGACGTCCTCAGTCTCCGTAGGTCCGCCAGAGGAAGGCACTCATTCGAACACACAAGCCCTCAACTGTCTGAACTTCACGTGGGTCTTCCTCTGGCTAAGGCAGCAAGTGCTCTCCTCGCTTTTGGGGAGAGAGCACCCTGAGATGGCCACTGAGATCCCCAGCAGCTGGCACAAAGGAAAAGACGCCCTCACAGAAGAAAGAGAATCCAACCTCAAGACTCCCTTCAAGTAGAACACCCTATATTGCCAGATTTTTAAGCTTTTTGATAGTCCCTATTCTGTAGTCCCCATGAGTCAATTTTTCCCCCCAATAAACAAAATACAAATTCTTGTTCTCTATGTCTTCCTCCTCCAGCTCATCATCTTAACTCAGGCTGAAAGCATATATTTCGTCTAAAAG
The DNA here is from genome assembly GCA_032199065.1 of Smutsia gigantea. Taxonomy (NCBI): domain Eukaryota; kingdom Metazoa; phylum Chordata; class Mammalia; order Pholidota; family Manidae; genus Smutsia; species Smutsia gigantea. The sequence continues at coordinate 3,461 of JAVSCE010021994.1, read as the reverse complement.
ACTGACATACATTTGCTGGGAATTTTAACTAGTAGTATCCTTCCTAACTTGAAGGCATTCTTTTTTTCTCCCCACCTTCTTATTGTATTTTATTCTATTTTACTTTATATATATATTTAACCTATTTTATCATTAACCCAAATCCCCATTTTCAGAAGGCAGCAGTCTAACCCATCAAGTTCCCAACATGGCTGTATGGTTTTGGTTGAACTTCTGGGGCTCGAAAGTGGCAGAAGATCCTGAGTCATTCAGGAAGCTAATTTCAACTGGCATTGTTTCAAGAGTTCAGACAACAGGTCTGATGGTCCCAGTGGACCTGACAGCTTCTAGCATATGTTACCTTGGCTTAAAGAAGCGGCCCACTTTGGAGGAATGTGAGGATTGGGAACGCTACTTAACCACATTTAGCTGACCTTCCCACATACATAAGATGCAGACAGTAATAATATAGGGTTGCTGTGTGAATTAATGTGACAATACAAATACTTGGTAAACATCATTGTTGGTGGTACGATTATTCATTCTCCTGAGGATCTCCCCAGAAGCCTTGATCTGAGGGACATCCAATAGCAAGAGTTTAAGAGTCAATTCTCATTGAAATATTTCCCACACAGAAGCAATATTTACTGAAAGTTATGGGTTTTAGCAGATCTTGACTCAACCAAGTTCTCTTCCCAGCCCCTTCCTCACTGTACCCTCTGAAATCCCTTTGCAATTGTCATTAAACTTTCCTCTAAATGTTACCTTCTTGAGGAAGGCAGTACTCACCCTTTTAGCCGTGACCTCCCCGTTATTGTTACCAACACACCTCCCCGGGATCACGACCCAATTTCCTTCTTATTCACCCACAGGCTCTGCTCCCATCCTACATGATGTCCAGAGTTCATGGGGTGAAGCATGATTCTTCCATCTCAAATTCCATCCTTTCCTCAATTTCAATTCCCTTACCCCCTTCCTTCCTGTCTTCTTTCCTTCCTTCCACAAACATTTAGCACATAGGATTGCCAGGCACTTTCTAGCTTACCAAAACAAAACAAAACTCCTGAACCAAAAATAAACTCGACCTTTGGGCTCAAGTGACTTATTATTTAAGAGATAAGCTGTGCAAACATAAGACTATAAAGGGTTAGGGGTGATAAAAGTCTTACCAGGTACACATTCTATCCTATTTCTCCGGACATTCTCCTATATAATAAAAAAGAGTGAAATACAACAGCTTGGAGTTGCTATTCTTCAAGTCAAAAGTTACTGGCCAGCTGGAATAAGAGCAGAAATGGGGTGGGGTGGGGTGGGGTGGGGCGGGAAGAGACAGGACAACAAGAAAATGGAAACCCTGAAAGGTCAAGTAAGGCAGTGACCTACAGACTGAGAAGTCTAAGCCAACTAATTCAAAAATTTAATTCAGCAAATACACATGGAGCCTTAATGTCACTGTAGACTAGACGCTATGATACACCTAAAAGAAAGATCTGCCTTTCATGGCACATGTAACCATAGTTTTGTTGTTATTTTAATTCTTTCTCTAGTAATTAAGTTAAACTCAAACAAAATCATTTCAAACGACTGCCCACAGTGACTAAGAATAGCCCTGTTTGTTAGTAAGATTTCTGACATATTTTTGTCTATTTTTCAGTTATATAAGCCTGCTTGACAGGTATGGGTAAAATTGCAGTATTTCCAGAATCTCTCACCAGGCCTTAGTGCATCTCCATATCAGTAGGTGTTTCCAAGGGTTGGATAGTAGCCACCTCCATATCAATAGGTGATGACAAGGGCCCAGGAGGTTGGGTGGGGTCCCTTCTTCCACAGCCACGTCGTGAGAGACACGGGAGAGCAGAAGTGGACGACGGCTTGTAAGAAATAAATGGGTTTCCCCTATTTATTTCTCCCTTTGACTGATTTCAGTTTCAAAGGTATTTTGCCCCAGGACTTTCCTTCTTATTCATTATAGCGTCAACTATGATATGAATCTGTTAGCTGCCAAACTACAACCAGGTCTTCTATTGTGCACCATGTACATGGGCCTGTGGCTGGAGTAGGCCCTCGATACACCACAGGACTGAGAGCAAACCGAAAACAGTCTCTGAGAGACAACAGGTTTGCTGTGACCTCAAGCATCTCATAAAATTATCGCACTTGCCAAGCACATGCTCATCTAATTAACTAATTAATTTCTGGGAATCAGGCTCTCATGACTCAAAACTAAAATCTTCCTTTCAAGTGAATTGCTCAACCTCGACACCCATAAAGCTTGGCTGCCCGAATCAGCAAAGCATTGCCATAAATACGCATATCTAGAATCTGTAACAACACCATAATATAAGCCAGGATACAGTGTGAAAAATGTATCAAGCAAATGGAGGGAGTATTCAGCTCTCTGTGAACACAGAATTCGGACAGGCTAACATAAACTTTACGGACCACCTGATGCCAAGTCGATTTCTTACTCAGCAGGAAACCAATGACAAAGAAAGTATGTGACACCACCACACTAGTGAAACTGAGGCAAAATCATTTTCCCCATACTTAAAGAATGTGAAAATTCATGACTCAAGGTCCAGGTCTACCTGGGCGAAAAAACAGTGTCCTCTCAAAACGATGAAAAGAAAAGTGAAACCAACCATAAATAAATTCATAGAGACTTCCTGGTAAGGTCCTTATCCCAATATTTAAAAGGAATTTTGTTTAGGTAGGAGGAATATTGCTTCATGAAGTTTTTTCATTATGAGGTGCAAGTGGAAGAAATGACACTGCATGAAGTACACTCTCTCATTTCAAGGTGGATGGGTGGGTTTCATATTGCATTGCCTGGAGTCAGTTTTTTCCTGCTACCTCCTCATATCTCAACAGAGAGAACAACACTGCTTTCACAAGTGAAATAAGATCCTCATCAGATAACACGAAGTCACTGTGAGCCCCTTATAAGTTGGGTGGGTACAAAAGCCTTAAAATAAATTCCCTAAAGGATTATAAGCCAGAGATCAAGAAATCCCTTACTGAACAATTTCTGTTTATCATCCCACCTTTCAAAGGAACTCCATGGTTCTGATGACCATTTGATTTCAATCTGATATGCTTTATAAAGAACTACTTCTGAGGCCTTTTCAAATGGGAGGGCAGACATCAAGTATCTTTTCAGATTGTGGCTGTTGAATGAAAAGTCATCTCATTATTAGTGAATTCTCAGTGTAGGAGAAAATCAGGGCCATTAACTTTGTTTTTCCTCATCTACATCAATAAAAATTTATTATTTTAAATGCAAAGCCCCACCACTAGAGATCTCCCCGTACCTCACAGAACTTTCCTGTATACTCACAAAGGAAATGAATACAAGTTGGACATTTTAATCATGAATATATGTCTCAAGAGTTGTTTTTGACTCTCACTCCTTAAAAAATTTTTTTTTGAAATATAGTTTATATACAATATAATATTGGTTCCAGATGAACAACTTAGTGATT
>JAVSCE010021993.1:0-58272 GCA_032199065.1 Smutsia gigantea | reverse complement strand
GTTATATGAATTAACTGAAAGCTCCTACTTAAAAATGTTTTTAAAGAATAAGATACTCATTAGTTTTAAATATCATTTTACACCATTTTTCTAGTAGTAAACACCTGTAGTTTTCTTCCCCAAAAGAACATTTTTCTTTTGAAAGTTTGAAGTTTTTGAGTGGTATCTTATTTAGCATCCAATTACAAAATTTATTTTCTGAAAAATGGAGATAACTCTCTGTGTTGGGTGTTGAGAATGGGTCCGGAGTTATATATCAATCTCGTGTACCTTTCAGTTTGGAAGAAGATGCTCTTTCTGTTAGTTTTCTTTCTGAAAAAAAAAATCAGATTAAATAGGGTTGAGATATCTCAATGTGAAAGACTTCTGGCACAGTATTTTGAAAAGGCACCGTATCAGAATCAGTTGACTTCACTGATAATTTAAGACCCAGTGTGCCCTAACTCCTTACCCTTGAATAACACACACTTCTTTTTTTTCAATATCCTTTCCTTAATTGAAAGGATTAGACCAAGTTTGTATTTTTCAGACTATGTTATTTTAATGCCTTCGGGCAGAGCCACTGCTCACGGTTGAGTACTGAGCAGATGCAGAGGTGCTAGTGGCAATCTAATCTATTCACAGGACCTTAGTTTTGAGTGTAACTCAGAGGGGAGTAGGCAACAGGCTCAAATACTGAATTTCAGAACCTCAATCTGCAGATTCAATCATAAAACACCTGCTTTGAAATGTTATATTAGATGGAAATTACCTCTTACCTGAATTTCCTTACTTTGAAACCCTTCCAGGACTTCAGTGTGTGTAAATGAAGAGAGTTAACATTGATTCTATTTTTACTGTTTAGTACTATTCAGGTTTTTCTTTTCCCTTAAGTCAGTTTTGGCAAGTTATATTTTATCAGAAATATTCCTTTTTTTCTGTTTATAATTTCTTCAACAAAGCTTTTTAATTTTTCTTATTTTTTAATATTTGTAGCATCTGTAGTTGTACTTACTTTTTAATTTATAACATATATTTCTATGTTCTCTTTAGGTTCTCCATTCATATTGTCAGGGATTTGTCAAATTTATTAGTTTTTAAATATGATTCAACTTTTGTTGAACTTCCTCAGTGTATCTTTAACTTATTTAAAATATTATTTATATTTTATTATTTATTGGTTTTACTCCTTAATGTAGTGTTCTTATATTCATTTTATTCTTATTTCTGATTCATTCATTGTCAACCTTGAACAGCGTTGGAGTTGGGGTGCTGACCCCTCATGAAAATCTGTGTATAACTTTTGGCTTCCCCAAAACGAACTACTAATGGCCTATTGTTGACCAAAAACCTTATTTATAAACAATTTTTGACACATATTTTGTATGTTACATGTATCATACACTGTTCTTACAAAAAGGGAGCTAGAGGAAAGGAAATGGCTTTGCAAAGCTCCAAAAATTTTTCAATATATTTATTGAAAACAGTCGGCATGGAAGTGGACCCAGGCAGTTCAAACTCATGTTGTTCAAGGGTCAACTTCATGTTTTATCTGATTTATTTTCTTACTTCCTAATTTTCTAAAGTTAATGTTTTATATATGTTTAATATAGGCAGAGTATATAAATTTCCTTCTATGTCTTAATGTGGCTCATTCTCCAAGTTTTCATAAATATTTATTTCATAACTATTATTGGCACTTTTGATTTCTGACTTGCCACTAGATGGGGATTTTTAATGTTTACCTAATTATTTTTCAACATAACTTCACAGTTATACAATACTCAGAAAATGTGTATGATGTAGAATATTTGAAATTTCTTTTAAGACACACTTCATTGATTTTTTTCAAATATACTATAGTACAGGTATATGAAATCTTTTTCAAATCTTCTATATCATCACTATTTTTTCTGTCCTTGGTTCTATCAATTGAGTAAGTATTGTTAAAATCTTCAAATAGGATTGTGAATTTGACTTCTCCATTTAATTTTGTTTATTTCTTAATATATACTGATGCTGCGTTGTTAGGTACATATGCATTTAAGATTGCTACATCTTCCTGTTGAATTGATTATTTTACTGTTACGAAATGTCCTTTTCTCTGATAATGTTCCTTGCATAATGTTTACTTTGATATTATTATATCTGTACCAGCCTTCTTATTATTAGTTGATGCCCAAATTCCTATGTCACCTATGCAGGTTGCAGTAGCACCCATCCCTCAGCTCAGCGCTATGGCCATACCAAGGTATACTATATAGTGAAAGAAGGGAATCATAGAAGAAGAAGAAAAGTAATGGAGGTTTCTATTTGAATGCACTGGTTCAATATGTTGGTAAAGCCAAAAATTGGCAGCAGCTTTTTTATAGCTAGTCAGGGTAGTTTTGAAAGAGGTTAGCAAGAGAAAATCTTTTCAATGGATCAAGTTGTGAAAGATGCACCTGGTCTTCCACTTAATGTGAAATGCATACTGGTTAAAGATAAGAATGTATGTGGACTTACGAACAGTGGCAAATGACCTGTCTATTCAAGTGCATAAAAAGGAAAAAGCCTAGAAAATAAAAGCAGACACATGTGGTTGAATTTATTAGAAATAGGCATAAATTTGAAGATGTTTGTATCTCATATTAATGACCATAAAAAATATCTACTATATAAAAGGTACTGAACAACCAAGTTATGGGCAGCTCAACTATTTGGCATTACTGACTACATGGTAGCACACTGAGTACATTTTGGAACCTTCCATCCTGGAAAGGTAAGTGATTTGTTTTTATAGGAATGGACACCTATTCCAGATATGAATTTTCCCTTCCTTCACATAGAGCTTCAGTCAGCATCACTGTCTGGAGTTTAGAGCATGCTAAATCTACAGGCATGGAATCCCACATAGTACATAATCTGACAGAAGGACCCAATTCATAGCAAAGAAGGTACAGAAGTGGGTCAATAAACATGAGACTCACTGATTGTACTTCTTTCTGCACCATATGGAAGCTAATGGCCTGAGCAATTGGATTACTAAAGCACAGCTGATACATCACCTCAGAAGCTGTATACCATCTAGGATGCTGTATACATAATTAGAGATCTACCTCTGATGCTATGTCCACAATAAGAATAATACATGAGTCTGAAAAGAATCACATACAATCACTAATTTTATATGTCAGCTTGGCTGGGCCACAGTGCCCTGATATTTGGTCAAACATTATTCTAGATGTTTCTGTGAGTGTATTTTTGGATAAGATTTATATTTAAACTGATGGACTTTGAGTAAAGCAGATTGCCCTACGTAATGTGGATGGGCCTCTTTCAATCAGTTGAAGTCCTGAATAGAATAAAAGGCTAACATCTGTGGAATAAGAGAGAATTTTGCCAGAAGTCTACCTTTAGTCATCTGCAACATTGATTTTTCCTAGTTCACCTGCAGACTGCCTTTGGACTTAAACTACAACCCTTTCTTGATTCTTTAGCCTATCAGCTTCCCTCATCAGAATTTGAACTTGAAAGGCTACACAATTGTATGAGTCAATTCCTTAAAATAAATCTCTTTCTTTCTATATATACATCCTATTGGTTTTGCTTCTCTGGAGGATTCTGATTAATATAGGAAGCATAGACCCAGTTACCATGATCCAAATGATCCACAGGCAGAATCTGAGTTCTTATCTCTATAACTCTGGTATCTGAAGATTTAGTTCTTTCTCTAAAGGCAAGAGACACAGCTACGATCCCATTAAACTTCAAGTTATCACTGCTACCAAGGTACTTTTGAAACCTTGTATCCAGGAACCAGAAGGAAAGAATCATCATCACAATAGTACTTCACTCCAATTAGCAGGAAGAGGTAGAGCTACTCTTTCACAATGTCAAAGAGAGGAATATGTGGGGAACAAAAGTATCTACATTGGTGCCTCCTGGGAGTTTTGTTCCCAGTTGTGACTGTGAATGGATAAGTGTAGCAACCATATCTTGAGAATAGTATAATTAGCAAAGGCTCAGAACAACCAACATGGCTATTAAGCCATAATAACACATAACAACCAAAATCCAGTTAGAGAGATTATGAATTCCAGTTGTAGCCCTAGATCAACTGCAGCAAGTGACAGTGGTTAATTTCATTAACATACATCTGCTGCATTCCTCATGAGCAAGAGGATCTTGATATGTGGGAGGAGCTAGTCCTGAAAATATATGAGCAGATGGATGTGGGTAGCACAAAGCTTGGGCAGTGGCCTACATAGAGGTGTTTCAGCCAAACCTTCCTTCAAAAAAGAACTTGCCATTTAGCTGCAAGTAGTGCAATTAACTGACATCCACAGCTGTTAGTGTCTTCAGAATCTACCTCAGGTTTGGAGATGAGATCAAGCTCTTCCTAGGCAGCCTCCAACAAATTATTGAGCATAAGAGTTGCACTAGAGTCTAGACATTTCTGCCTCTAATGGTCAATTTTGCTCCAGAGCGCCCATTGAGCTGGCCAAGAATTTGTTGGATCTGTTTCATAATTTAAGTCTCTCCTGCCCAATCTGCTTATTTCTTCTTTTGTATTTCAAAAGCATTGGCTGCCTGATATGTGTCTTACTGGTGCATAACAGAGTACTACACGATGGGTGGCTTGAAAAGCAGAAATTAATTTTCTTATAGTTCTGGAGGCTAGAAGCCCATTAGCAAAGTGCTGACAAATTCAGTTTTTGGTGAAATCTCTTGTCCTGGCTTGTAAATGTCTGCTTTCCCTTGATGTCCTCACTTGCCTTTCTTTGGTGTGTGTGTTTCTGTGGGGTGGAGCATGGAGAGTCATGGGAGGGTGTTGGGGAGAATCTAGTTCTTTGCCATGTCTTCTTAAAAATACACTAATCCTGTAAGATCAATGCCCTATCCTTATGACCTCATTTAACTTTACTTCCTTAGAGACCTCCATTTCCAAATACAGTCATGTTGGGGATTCAACATACTGATCTCAGAATGACACAACATTGTGTCCATAACATTTGCGTTTTTAACTCAGTTTAATGTTGCTTCCTGGAAGGCCCAAATAAGATACCTGAAGGTTCTTGAAACTTCTATCATGCTTGATCTGATCCCTATGCACAGAATGAAGAAATGCATACTTCTTTGAGGAAGCAGCCACTGATATCTGCAAACTGATGAATGTTCTTCCTTCTTTGAATTTGGTTTGTTTGGATATCTTTGTCACAGCTCACACTGATACCTTCATTCATAAATATATGAATATATAAAGGAGCTAATAAACTTAAATGGTTTATATATAATATATATATTATATAATATGTAATAAATCTTTTATAAGTTATATATATAAATAGTTTTAAAATATATTAGTTCCTTTTTCCTTAGTTATTACTGCAGGTATGATCATTAGCTGAAATCTTTTATATCCTACTGATATGGAAGTGTTTTTGAAGATATTTTTCTAAGCTGCATGCGTTTGATTCAGACCATCTAGTCCATTTCCATTATTGTAGCTATCGATATGTTTAATTACTTCTTACTATTTTGTTCTGTGCTTTTTTGGGCCCCATTTTACTTTATATTATCTTCTCTAGCTTTCTTTAGATCTGATGGAAGTTTACTTCCCCTTCAATTAATTTTCCTCTTCTTGTTTTAAAATATATATTTTCTGTTTCTCTTCTTCCTGGTTAAGTTAGTCGCTAATATTTTTAGCATGTATATTTAATTTAATATCTAAAGTCAATTTTTCAACGCCACGCAAAGAACAAAAACAAAAAATGTTGAGAAACTTTGAATTACTTGTTTCCCAACTTGTATCACTGTCTAGTAATTTAGCTCTGTTGTCTCTAGTTTAAGGAGTTTAAAATTATTGTGCGTGTACTAATTATGTTTAAGTATGCTCTGCTTGCTTATATAAAACAATTTTAATTGCCCTCATTTTTGAAAGATAGCTCCGTGCAGTTATGTTTCCATGGTTTATATTGGCTTCCTCTCGATACATTTTTATTCTATTTCCTTTTGTCTTCTGTTTTTGCTCTTGAGAAGTGAGTTCTCATTTAATTATCTTTCCAGTTGGCAGAAAAACTTTTTTTCTCTATATGGCTGCTGTATGACTTTTCTCTTTACCTTCTCTGTTTAACTCTGGTTTAACAATTGAGTGACTAGGCCTGGATTTATTTATTTTTTTAAATATATTCTGCTTTAAGTTACTTTAAACTTTCAGAACTGAAAATGGTGATTTTCATTAATTAAATCTCAGTTTTCTTTTTTAAATCTGTTTTTAGAAACTGTGGCATAGACCTTGATTCTTCCTATATTTTTCAATATATCTCATTCTCTATTATCTTTTTTCTGTATATTTGTTTTTCTGTGCTTCATTCTGCATACTTTGTTTCCAATTTTAATTTATTAATCCTCTTTTCAACTGTTAAATCTGATGTTTTACACCACCATTAATTAAAAATGTGTGTGTACGTCTGTGTTTTTGTTTCATGTTCTAAAATTTCCATTTGAGTAAATGTCAAGGCTGCCTATCCATTCATAATAGTTTCAGGTTCCCAATTTATACTTTGTTTTCTTTCTTTTATTTCTTTAAACATAGAAACATGATTGTTTTTCATTGTTTTAAAATACATGTGTTTGGAATTACATGTAGGGTTGGTTATGTTGTTGGTTGTCTAGCATAATTCTTATAAAAGCTTTTTCCTTATGTGTTTTGTAATTTTTTATTATGATTTCATTATTGTCATAATTCTGCCGATGGTTACTGCTGAGGATGAATTGCATGGTTGCTCTTCTAGAAGAAATTGTGCTTGATCTTATCAGGTTCCTGGTAGCAATACAAGACCAATTCCTCTTAAATTAAATTCAAAGTCTTGAGTTAATACTATAAATTTGGACTCTAATTTGTTACTAAACTGTTGTTAAAGTGTCCATTATATCTCAAAGGTGAGTTATTCATTTACTTAACATTACTAAATAACAAAGTTTAGAGTTTTTGTGGTTGTCTGCCTTCCTTTGTTGACGTTTTATTTCATTTTTACCATTTCCAAGGTATTTATCTCATCCAAAGATTAGCTTTGTGTGATGTTGTCCAACGCATTTCCCTACCTTTTACGGGCTCTTAATCTTTATGTGAAAGAGATCTAGTACTTGGCTTTTGTCTAGTACCTGAAGGCATCTGGCAACTTCATTGTATAATAACATTTCTGGAAACACAGTCTATTATGTTCCCTGGACTCTAATGTTCTTCAGACCTATGTATCTGATGGCATATTAAGTTACTGTATCCAGAATTTTATATTGTATATAATCAGTTTTTCATATCAGGTAGCATCTAAAGAAATACTGTTGATGCTATAAAATTTTTAATACCACTGGAATAAATAATTTTAATGGATTCTAATTCCCTACAAGTTATGATGCTTTCACTTTTTGTAACTAGTCATTAATATATAATTAATAGCTTACAGTATCAAATACTTTAAGAATTCAGGCATACATAAATACCAAAACAAAGACCAATTCTTTACAGTCAGCCTAAATTATTAATGTGTGGATTCACTCACTAAAAATGTGTCTTCCCTCATCTTCACCCACCATACCAATAAACACAATTATGGGTATTTCTTATTCTGGAAGAAATGCCTCATTACTTTGGCTCCATGATGCAAAACAATTCTTAAATAGAGCAATAACTCCTTAACTTGGTATCTGAATTATAAACATGATATGTATTATAGTCTATTATATCTTGATAATAACATTCATTGTTTACTGAGTTAATGTGCAACATTAAAGAACATGATATATGTAAAATTTTAGGGCATTGGGTGAACTTTAATGAAAAGTCTATAAAAAGTTAAAGTATTAATTTAAGTGATCTTAATTCTCGGTCTTTATATCAAAACCAATTAAACTGTACATGACATCGATTACATCTTATGATGGCTTTGTCATATTACATCTTATATATTCGCCAAACAATACTGGTATTCATATATGAAGAATTTATCTGTACAGCAAATCAGAATAGTGTATATGATGCTAAGGTCTTCACCAGTGTTTTCTACATCTCATTTTCTCTTCTTTCTCTTTATGCCTACTCCCCCTCCTTATTCCATCTCTCTCTTTCATTTATTTTCTTCTCTGTTGCTTTGATCTTAGTATCTTCACTTGTTACCTAATGCCTTGCCCACTTCAAACTCGTTTTTTTCTGAACTGCCAAAATTCATTCTACCCCGCTACAATCGCTGCAAAACAGAGGCCGGCAGCACTTCAAGGTGGCATCAAATTTTCACCTTTCAATATTATAGATTTACCCAGGTCACCTGAGGAATTACATACTTCTAATCCTAACTTTGAAAATTCCTGTTTTCAATTTAAAAAAGTATCTTCCAAACAATTTTATTCTTTGTTTCATCTAAGACCTATTCCCAATCTAAATATTTGTGTTCTGTCAGAATTTGTATGTTGAAACCCATTGTCCAAAGTGATGATATTAGGAAGTGGGGACTTTTGGAAGTGATTAGGTCATGAAGGTAGAACTTCCATGACTGATATTAGTGTCCTTACAAAAGAGATCCCCATACAGATTCGGTGCCTTCCATCATGTGAGGACACAGCAAAAAAAAAAAAGCCATCTATGAACAGGAAAGTGGGCCTCACCAGACACTGACTCTGTCAGCATTTTGATCTTGGACCTCCCAACCTCCAGAACTGTGAGGAATCAATTTTTGTTGCATATAAACCACCCAATCTGTGGTATTTTGTTACTGTAGCCCAAATGGAATAAGACAATCAGATACAATTATTGAATACTTTCCCTAAATTATATTCTTTATTTCCACCATTGCAGGTATAAATATTTGCCTATGCTAATACAAAAATATGAAACCAATTATTTACTTTAGACTAAATATGTGTATAGCATGTTATAATTTATAAAACAAATTCATGTATATTATTTTAACTTTATGTGGAAGTTAGTAGAATTATCTAAAGTTTATGGATAGAGAAAATGATACTCAAAAATGTTAAATGATTTACCTAATAAAACAGGAAATTCCTGGCTTATTTTAGGTTGTTAATAAATGCTTACTGCATGAATAAAATAATGACAGAGGTTGGTTTATATCAAAACTCTTTTGGTTGCTGGCTATGTGATGTTGCACACATTTCCTTGAGCATTCTGAGCCTCAGTAATTGTCTGAAAATTGGAAATGATAATGTCTTAAAAGAATACTATGGTCATTGAACAGAATAGCATTTATGATATAACTAGCAGATGTCAGTTAATTTAACATTCTTCCTCTTCTATCTAAAACTTTAGTTTTTGCTGTTCTAGAACATATAACAACCTGCAGAATTCTAGAATCTATCCTTCATTTAAACCAGGTATTTCATTTTTTATAATTTTTTTTCTATTTCTTCAAATTATATTACTTTCAGAGTGAATACAAAGTATGGGGCCATTGGTAAAATGAGGTTACATTTACATTTATGCAGAGTGTACATATTTGTTTTAAAATCCATTTCTGTAAGTAACTATGACAAGCTAAGTAATAGACTTAATTTTAGAATTAAATTTAAAAGTTATATTCATTTTTAAAAAACTGGCCTATTTAATAACCACACAAAATATCTATCCACATGATGTTCATTTTCTTAAACAGAATTGGAGACAGAACCATAGGAGAAAATAAACTGCAGAGATATTTCCCCACTAAGATTCAACTGGGAGACTACTGAGATCTCTGCAGAAGATTTGTTAGCACTAACAAATCCTGTTATCACTAGTACTCTCTCTTCTATTATTACTAGTATTTACTGAAATAAACCTTGTTCTGGAAGGCAGACATACAAAGAGAAAGACCACTACAATGCAAGAATCCTATTCTCCGTTCGATCCTGCCCATTATTCTTAATTTTGAAACGTTCCAACATAATTATATTTTGTCTGTATACTTAAACACAACTGAATATCAAAAATCAGACACACCCTGAATAGTTGAAATCTCCTTGGGATTTATTTTCTAGTTTGCATTTCTGAAAGCTGGCCTCCAGTTTATGTTTTATAAGAAGCATCCTCCCTCATCTCTCTAGGATAACGTGGCTTTCTGACTAGCATTGTTTAGCTGTGTATCTTGCATATATACATACTCTTGTATATATCCCTGGTTGGGGGTCTGTTGCCAGACTCAGAAATTGCCGATGTATCAAAATTGTGTGCTAAGTAACTTACTTTTATCAATGAACTCATCAATAGTACTGACTAAGTTTAATCTTTGCCATGTATCCTCAAGCACTTCTTATGTACTGTTTATGTATTCTTGCACACATTATTGAACAGCTTTTGATGAGAAAGGCATTCTTTAATCTTTTCTTTAATGCTTATTATTATGTGCCATATACTGGCTAGCCACAAGATACAGAAATAAAGAAGACATTGTTCTTTCCCAAAACTCTTAGTGAATAACAAACTCAAGTCTTTATTTTCATGTTTTGATTCCTTAAGTGCAAATCACAAACATTAAGACATACTTGTGACTTTTACAACAAAGACAGGCCATTTATTCTCTAGAAATTGCCTGTTAATTTGGATGTTTACAATATAAGGAAATGATTTGCATAAATAACCTAGGAAGCCATATGAACTATATTTTTGGCAAGGTTATCAATCCATAAATGGTTCATTGTCTTATAGCTGGATTAATCCTAGAGGTTCAGAGGGTTCAGAAAAGATAAAATTAATCCACATTACTGATAAAATAAAAGCTTAACTTGTTTAATAATGAGACACTGGAACACTTAATGTTGTGAGCTCATAACAGGAAATTTTGAGAGGGCTGCTATCATCTACCTAGTGCTTGAGACCATAATAGATTGAAATCAAATCAAAGTGTGTCTTAGAAATCAAACATCTTAATGCCTTATGTCATTAGTAAAACTGACTCAACTACTTTACTGATGGCACGATTAGATTACTCTTCAAAGTTAAAATAAGAAAATCCCAATTTGCTAATATTTCTGAAGAGACTGTAGATATAATAACATAAAGTGGGATTTCCAGAAGTCATTATTATACAATGCTAATTCACTAAACACAGACCTAATCATATAAAACATCTCAATTACATGCATCCTTGCTCTTGCTGTTCTTGGAGTCAAAAGCATTTTTACTTTAGGAACCTGAATTCAGGGCTGTCCTATGCCACCGTCTTTGGACAGAGGTGCTGCAGATGTCTTCTTATCTAATACAAAGAAAAAAAAGTGCTCATTCAATAATCCTCTTTACCATTGCCAAGACAGTTTGAGAAGTATATTTTTCTCTTTTTATCTTCATCCTCTGCCCCTTCTTTTATCATTTCTGTACTTTCTGTAGCTAAATAACTTCCTCTTAGACAATTTCTCTTTAGATTTCTCAGTGAATAACTCAAACCCAATATGTTAAACTGAACCAAACAACATTTGCTCATTAGTTAGTTTTTGTGGTAATAACAAACAACCCCATGTTCACACTAGATTATAGTAGCTAACATTTCTCATTCATATTCTTCTTAAACCCTTGTATGTTTCTAACAAAACACAACTAACTGATCACCAAGAATTTCATGATACTGTCTCTTCTGCTGTTCTGTCTCTTCATCTGATTGCAACTACCGAAATTCTAGTCATTATATCACTTAATCATTGAAGTGATTACCACTCTTTATGTCCTAAATTGACTAAAATGTCTGCTAAATCCCTTTTACCACAGAATAAAAAATGTTATTGCAAAAAGTGTATTATGTGATATAATTCCTCAGTTTAATATTTTTTGTGGTTCCTATGACTTTATGGCTAAATTCTTTAAAGACATATGACCAGAACATAATGACTCTCTAGGTCCTTTATGACACAGACCCTGTCTAGTCATCCAGCCATGGTCTCCAGCTTTGCCACTCTTCCAGGCTACATTTCAGAACTGAAGCCTGGCTATAGCTTCCTTTTACAGACTTCTCAGAGCAATGAATCAAGTTCGGCAAATTTTAAACAAGGTAGTTCAATTAAAGAATGATATATTTTATAATTCAGTCCAAATTAGGCTATATCTAAACAGCTGGACCCTAAAATCCAAAAATTGAAAGATAAATTAAGGACATGATACACTGAAGAATGAAGAAGTTAAAACTACTGGCTTCAAGTTGATCTCCTATGATTACCAACTATCACGATGATCAGTGTGTTTCTCTTAATTTGCTGCAGATACATTACAGAATTGAAACACATTAGATCAATTTGATCCCGATATCGTTCGGGCTTGTGGGGAGAGCAGCCTGCCATCATTTCTGAGTCTCCGTGCATATCCTTGCTGATGCATCAGACAGCATGATCCAGCTCTTCCCTGAGAGTGAGCAGCTTTGGTAGCTAGTCGCACAGACCCTCAAGTGGGCCAAGGAAACCACTCATTGACTGCCGGACAACTCCTTGCCCCTCAGGGGAATGTGCCAGCTTATTTGCTGCTTGCTACAGAAAGTGCAGAGCCTTCCTTTGTACCTGGGTTCCTTTGCTGTGGCGCAGTGCACCTGGGCTCATCTCAGCTCCCCTTGGGACTCCGACTCAGGAAAGCCTGTGGTACCACCCTGCTGCTCCACAACGGTGTTGTGGGTAATAAACTATTTTGCTGGAGCCCTTGAGTTTCAGCCAGTTATTCTTTGCTCTGTTTTTAGGTTGGGGTTCTTTCTTGTTGGATTTCCTCTCTTCCCAACTATTTTTCATGTTCAAAGATAATCGTAGCCTTAATGTGTGTTATTTTCTCTTATAATGTAACAAATGAAACTGTATAAATGTAAAAAAAAATAAAGATTAGCATACACGAACTTTGCAGCTGTCAATTTGCAAAGAACTTTAAAATTGGATTTATGACACATGGGCTGATGTACTCAGAGGTTTTTTTTTTAAAAAAACAATCTCCGTTTCTTCATAATTTGAGGTGTGTGTGTCTTTTCCCTGAAATTCATCCTCCTGGTATTATGAGACTATTAGTTTTAAATTAAGCCAGATAACAAGGTCCATATCTGAAAAATGGGATTCACAGTTTTGGGGAACAAATTACACAGAAGGTTTTAATGAGAAAATATTACTGATCCTAAACAGAACTATGTTAGTGAAATGCTTAAACCGTGTAATTTATAATACTTTGATAATATTAAAATGTGATAAATGAAGGAAACTTAATCATCTTTGGGATATTTAGAGGTTTTCTAATTAGGTAAAACAAGCAATTTAATTCACTTTATAAGGACATCCTAGGAAGGGCAGAGAAATTATTTTATTTTTGTAGATCTCACCGCACCATCCAAACTTGATTTCGCCAGTTTTACTTTCCAATTATGTTCACAAATGGCAACAATGTGTTACTACTCATAAGTGTCATATATTTTTTTATTTTTTTTATTTGGCAATAAATTATTAAGCATATACTATTTCTGCTGGTCTATGTTCAAAGCACTGGGTATATAAAAGGAAATAAAACACAGCCCATTCTGTCAAGTCTTTCAAGTAAGAAAAAAAAAATCAGTTAGGTTCTGTGCTAATTGCATGCTTTCTTTTCTGGAAAACTTGAAGTTTTGTGCCTCTGGCAATTATTTGTGTATGTTATAAGTGGGACTTGAGAATTTTCAGATTTCTTCACTGATGTTTGTGGTGGTGTTCGGAGGAGTGTTTTGTGTATTATTAGCTATAGGAATAATGTAAACAGAGATTCAGTCAGGCCTAAAGCAGAATCATTGTAATCTAGTGGAACAGCTTATTCCCAGTGATGAATTAGAATATACTGAAAATAATGAACTTCTGTTATTTCCTTAAGCCATCTAGGATAGAGCCTCACGAACAACTTCAGATAATTTAGGGAAAAGCTTGACAATACATACTACTTAAAAATAGTAGCACTTTGTGAGATAACTAAGAGTGCATTTCATTTGCTCTAAGTTTTCGGACAGCAGATATTTTCTTCTCTACAAACATTTTAAAGTTTGGCTCCTGACAGCTTTTTACTGTGTAAGGCCAGCAGCACACTACTGCAATGATTGTTCAGCTGTGGTCCTTTTTTATGATATCTCATTTTGAGCCACCCTATGAGTTCCTCTTATCATGTGTAGCAGGGCCAATGGGGTTAAGCAAAGGAAAAGAAAAGTTAGTAAAATGAGAGAAAAAAGTTTCTTGATGATACTACAGCACTGAAGGGTCAGTTCTATTTATAAAAGAGGATTAGTATTAGCTCACTAAGCATTTACAATGCAGATGACAAGAAGATACTTTTAAGAGCTGATTTACTATTCTCAGGCCAGTGCTCATGCCAAGTGAGCTAAAGTGACTTTACCAGCTGAGCTAGTAAACGTATTTAATATACTCATCTAAGATCTCCACAAGAGTGGCTTTTTGGCTGCACCTAGAGGGCCTGCAGCTGTTAGCTTTCTCCACTGTCACAAGCAGGTATCACTGCAGTCAATTAGAATCACTACAGAGGATTTCAGACAGACACATGCATCTTTTTGCTCTTGCACAGGCAGCTGCCCAAAGGTCACTAATCCATGACTGGAGGGAGGAAGACTTGGCAGGGATGAGACTCATGCATTGACTGAACAGCTATAATCATCTGTCCAAATGTCTTAGTGAGAACATCTGACTGATCTCTCAACACAGTGAAATGAATAGCCTTTTAAAACCCATGTCATATATCTTGGTATATTTAAACAGGTTAATCCTAGTCACAACGACAACTTTCTTTCATTTGAAAATGGCCCGTAAGGAAAAATGGGGAAAGGAAAGGAACCTGTTAAGGGTTTACCCTTAACTATTTCTTAAAATAATAATAACAATAAGCTCCTTGGTAAGTTTCTTCTTTTCAAAGTGTTCTTCAATAATGAAGACATTTGGACAGGACTGTTTAGTATAAATATTAATAATTGTATAATCACATTATTTCAATTAAAAAATTTTGATAGGCATGCGATCTATTATTTTGGGTCACTAAATTATCTAAATCATATCTTTAAATGTTTCGATATTTTTTAGATTTGTTTTAGATTCTGAACTTTCAGAAGGGTTAGATGGTGGTGGCAGAGAATGTTTTCTATTGCTGAAGTCATCTAGTTACTTATTAGAATGTTATCAGAAATACATAGAAAGCAAAGGAGTGTTTCAGAAAGTGATATGAAATTAACATTAAGCAATATGAACTTAAGGAAATTATGACACAGTTTATTTTTGAACCAACCTTTAATTCATTTCTTTTCAAAAGATGTTATATCGTTATTGTCAAAAGTAATTAATACAGCCTTTTGTAGGAGAAGTTCTATCCTAAATTATATAACTGTGTTTATTCTATGGCACACCACCCCTCCCCACAACTCCATGAAATTTATAAGGTAAGTAAATTATTACTTAGACAGTGGGAAGCATGATTTTTATGCAAGCAACATTTATATTTATCTGATATTAATGGAAATGGAATCAGCACTAATGTTAGAATTTAGTTCATGCAATTCTCTTACTTGGATCTGTGGAAATAATCATTTACAGAGTTCACACATAACATTCTTGGGAAAAAAGACAAAATTTATCATTTGCCTTAATTCCTATTTTATTTGAAAATTATCAGCTTATTTGGTCATATTTTGTATATGCTTTATACATATATTTCAGATTTTAGATGGCTTCACTTCCCAGATGGTCACAAGATGGTGCAGCAAATCCAACCGTTATGTTTCTATTTACTGAATGAAACTCACAGTAAGGAAGACTTTCTCACACTTCTCTTTTCTTTTATCAGAAAGAAATCATTCCTCTTTCTATTCCATGTCTCTCTGCGTGGAACCCCAGCTGAAAAGGTGCTGAAGAGTGATCTCCTGGTTAGGAAGATGGAGAAGAAACATCCTTGCAGGTTGGGGACAGTGTCTGCCATACATCAAATTTATAAAAAAGAATATCTGTTTGAGTCTTTATATGAATAATGGGGAAATGAGAGCTGCTCCATTTGCATTATGCCAGTGATACTGGAAACTGAAGACACAGAAATGTCAATTTTAAACTTTTATAGTCAATGAAGAATTGAAAAATCAGGGAGAAGATAAATCTCCTTGATAGAGATTATTACATTTGATTACCTTGATGACAAAACTACATCAGTTTGATACCTGTTTAGAAAATGTTGTCATAATTTTGAGTAATTGATATTTGTGGGGTAAAAATTGTATCAATAATAAGGAGAGAAGATTTACTTGTTTTTCAATTGTATAATCATAGTTTTTCACAATTTTCAGAATAACAGTAATGAACCCATGAAATGTGAATACTAATGGAACCTGTGTAAGAAAATAACGAGGTGCATTTTTAAAAGTGTCTGATTAAATCTGACTTATGGCTCATTAGATAAAAGTATTATACCCTAAGGAGGGGAGAAAGTATTGTTTACCTAGTCACTTTTTTTCCATTTTAGGTTAGGGAAAACAGAATTGGAGCTGGTATTTAGTGCCGTAACAAATCCATGCTATTTCCTTTCTTTTTTGAGTTTTACTATTTGACAAACTGAAAAAGAAAGGTGAGAGCAATGAAGGGGCTTGTTTAAGGAAAAACTGGAAGTAAATCCTAGAGCTTTAAAAAGGAATATGTTCCTTGAAAGATGTGCATTGAATTATTTGCCAAATGCAGAGCTCTGTATAAATAAGAGTTCAATGAATGAAATATTTTGAAACAGTTACTTTACTGCTCTAATTTGTTTCTAGTAAATGCAAAAGCATTTTAGAAGAGTAAGCACTATCCTGTATCACTTTCAAAATATAGTACATGCTTTTATATTCAACTTAGTCTTGAATATCTATATTGACTTCCCATAATATCGTGAATTTTTAAGGCAAGCCTTAAAAGTTTTTCTTGAATAACCATATATTTCAATATTGCTTTAAAGTTTGATTATTTTCGGGAAGACTGTTGTCATCTAGCTGCTGATTTATTCGCTGAATATGGTGTTTGAGGAAGTGGCCAAAGACACATTCAGGCCCATAACACAGGGCATTTTTTAGTGGAGGTAATGATGATGGCATATTATAACTAATCTACTCTATTGTCCCTTTTTCCCTTGGAAAATACTGTCTATTCTAAATCATTGAAAATGTCTTATTTATTATTATAAAGTGAAATAATATCACATAATTCACTAAAGTTAATGCAGTCTGTTTGATGGGTTTTAAAGCTTACAACTAAGATTGAGTTGGGTAATAAATCTCACTGACTAATAAAGCATTTTAAAAAGTGCTTGATTATCTCAGTGCAATGTAGATACATACTGCTTAATCTCTGAACATAGAAAAGAAACAAAAATGAATAGTGTCCCAGGGGGTCCTGTAAATCTTGTAAGGGTATTAGGAATCTATTAATTTGACTTTTATTATTTTTTATTTTCCATTTCATTTAAATTTTTTTTCCAACACAAAGGAGCAAATGAAATAATTGCCTGGCTATTCTTAAAAACTTTGTCCTTTCACTAGGTTTAAAAATTATTTATTGAGGAATAACTATACGTTGGAGTTATTTTTAGGAACTAGAATTGCTTTAAGCTTTTATCTAGAGCAATTCACACTTACATCTCATGTTGCCTTATCCAAAGAATTAATATCCTTTTTAATATATTTACTCTCCTATAATTCTCAAGACATTATTTTGCCTTATTATGTGTTCCTTGTATATTTTATGATACAGAAATTAGACTGGGACCCCAAAGCAAGTATAGTTTCTAGAAGAGACTTTTTCAAAAAGCACTTCAACAGCATTTCAATCAAACTATATTGCGCATGACTTGCTAATTATCTTCTCTTTTGTGAAACTCCATCAAATATCTGCTCTATCAACAAAGAGAGTTGTATTTAGCGGCACATGAAATGCAAGCACACTCCCACACAGAGATTAGATTTTAGGGAAACACTTCTCAGTTTCCCCCTTACCATTAAAATTGCATTAAACAGTCTTTGCCCCTTATGGAAGGGGGTTAGAAGAATAAGTCCTGCATAGACATTATAATCATTGGTTGTGGTATATGCAAGGCCTGTTGTGACCTTAGAACATCATTTACTCTTCCTATGCCTTGATCTCCCTGTCGGGGTTTTAATGCTCACATTGCTACGTCAGTTTTCAGTATGTGCATTTATGTGTGTGTATATGTGACAGTCTCTCATAACATAAAATTTATGTTTGTTACTTTAAATTTCTCTAATATAGGTACCAAATCCAATTAGATATCTTTTGTTTTTTAGGAAGCTGTGTTATTACTTTAAGCTTAATCACTCTACTTAATATACTATACCATAAGTTTTAGTCTAAACTAATAATTTAACATTAAAATGTCATCATCTCATAGCGTAAAATGAGAGCAGCCATTTCATGCCATAAACTTTTAATTTCATCATTTAGATTAATGTGTAATTAATTATTAATCTGATTGAAATTGATTATATTTACTCTTAACCCTATTGCCCTTTTTGATCTCCCAGTTATTTTTTTAAAATTATAGTGAAATATTGCTAACAGCAGGGATATTTTGTTTGATGTGAAGAATATATAATTTGCTCCATAAACCAGACATGATTATCACTGTTTTCATTAACTTCTCCTCTCTAGCTATGAAAGTCTTAGATGGCATCTTCTTCCTACAGAAGGCTGTTTATTTACATTTTAGGTCTGCTCTTTAGTGTAGCCACTTTGATTATCTTAGCAAGATCTGGTTAACTTGCTGCAGCTTCTACATCAGCACGTATGGCTTCTTTCCTTGAACAATTCCTGCTAGCTTCAAGCTTTTCTTCTGTGACTTCCTCACCTCTCAGCCCTCACAGAATTGAAGAGAGCTAGGGCCTTGCTCTGAATTAGGCTTTGTCATAAGGAAATATTTTGGCTGGTTTGATCTCCTAGCCAGACCAATAAAAATTTCTCATATCAGCAACAAGACTTTTGCTTTTTTAATCTGCGTACCCACTGGAGTAGCATTTTTCACTTCCTTCAAGAACTTTTCCTTTGCAGTCACAACTTGGCCAGCTGTTTGGCACAAGAGGCCTAATTTTCAGCCTGTCTCAGCTTTCAACAAGCCTTCTTTGCTAAGCTAAGTCATTTCTAGCTTTTGATTTGAAGTGAGAGACATGAGATTCTTCCTTTCACTTGAACACTTCGAGGCCATTGTAGGGTTATTAATTGGTCTATTAACAATATTAATTGATTTCAATATTGTTGTGTCTCAGGGAATAGGGAGGCCAAGAAGAGGGAAACAAATGGGAGAATGGCCCAGTCAGTGGAGCGGTCAGAACACATACAACATTTATTGATCTTTTTTGTCTTACAGAGGCATGGTTCATTGTGCCCCAAAACAATTACAATAAAACAACAAAGATCACTGATCATAGATCATCATAATAAGTAATAATAATGAAAAAGTTTGACATATTGTGAGAATTACCAAAATATGACACAGAGACACAAAGTGAGCAAATGCTATTGGAAAAATGGTACCTACACAGGTTGCCACAAACCTTCAGTTTGTAAAAAGAGCAGTATCTGTGAAGTGCAGTAAAGCAAGACACAGTAAAATAAGGTATGATTGTAATACTTAGCAGAGTTCCTAGGATACATTAATTACCAAGTAATAAGTAGTTTTAACATCTATGATTGTCCATTTATGATAATTATGGTCAGGAGGTATGGTAACAAAATATAATAATCTTATAAAATTGATATAGAAAGTTCTTAATCACTGATAGAGAACATATAATTATACTATAAAGCAATCTTAGATAACAAACAAAATAAGTTAAGCTCACCAACTATATTTGGAAGTCAGTAATTTTTTGAAATGGTGAAAGTCTTAGAACAGCAGAAGCACTGAACTCAATACATTCACACTTTTAAAACATTATGTTTTGATTAACAAAAACAAATACACACACCACTTGCTCTAAATTAAAAACATAATGTTATTTCATAGACTTCTTGAGTCATAAGAAGCATGGTAGTTTTATTTGTCCATGATATTGTCTGAAATAAGATATTTTAAAAGAAGCATAGTATATATTTCTTCAAAACACATAGTATGTGCACAAAAGCATGGAATTATACAATTTGATGAATGTGTATTTAGTAGCTAATCTGTGTTATGATTTATGGATACAATGGTGAAACAAAATTCCTTCCACCATTAATTTAACTTTCTGATTTGGGGAGGATTAACATATATACATAATTATAATTGAATATAGTAAGTTAAATGAAAGTAGGTATATAGAAATCAGGCTCTGGTCTGAGTCTGGTTAAGGAAGGCCTTTTGAATTAGAGAACTACCTAAAGCTAAGATTTCAAGATCTAGGATTCAGACAATCTAAACCAGGAGGATTTACATGTAGTAGGAGGGAAGAACATGAGCAAAAACATTACCAAGAGACATGAGGAAATGTTTAAGGAAGATGCATGTGTTCACTTTATTGATTATAATGATGATTCACTTGGGTTCATACATCTGTCAAAACTTGGAAATCTTAGAGCTCACCTAGTGTAATGTTTCAGCATCTTTCAGCATTTTTCAAAAACCTGATCCCTAGTAAATTAAAAGAAAAAAAAAAGAAAATCGCCTTACCAAACAGTGCATGTTAATTATGTGTAGTTAATTATATATCAATTACATTTCAATAAAGCTGCAAAACTTTTAAAAAGTTTAATAATGGATGGGAAGTGGGAATATAGGTTAAGTAATGTCAATCTGCACTCTTTTTTATTCTATGAAAAGTTTAACTTTTCATTAAAATGTATTATTTGCAGGATAACTCACTAAAACTTTTGAAGAACAGATCATCCCCATAGTAGTTTCACCTTTCTGAAACATATACAAAAATTCGAAAGTTTTAAATTCATTCTTTCAACTTTAATTTTGAAATAATTTTAGATTTACAAGAGTACCAAATAATATGAAGAATTCCTGTATATTTTTCATTGTTTTTCCTAAAATTAGTATTTTATAGAACCATGGCACATTTGTCAAGACTAAGAGCTCAGCACTGGTGTGTTATTATTCACTGTTAATGAAACTACAGACTTTATCTGGGCTTTGCTAGTTTTTCCACAACTATATATGTATACTTTCCTGTTCCATGAGTCAGTCAGGGCCCCACATTACATTCAGTTTTCATGATCCCTTAGACACTTCCAGTTTCACGTGGTTTCTCAGTCTTTCCTTCTCTTTCACGATTTGGAAACTAAAAGAATTCAGGAATGTGGTAGAATGTCCAACCCCTTTGGTTATTTGGTTATTAAATTTTCTCATCATTCAACTGGGGTTGTGAATTTTGGGGAAAAATACTAGAGAGGTGAATTATCATTTTCATCATATCATATAAAAGGGAACATGATACCATCATGGCTTTCTGCTGGTCATTTTGACGTTGACCTCTTGGATAAGATCATTTGATGTGCCAGTTTTCCATGCTGCAAATTCCTTCAAGTACATAGGTCAGGGTCTTTACTCACTTCCATCATTGTGGTTAGATCATTTATATGTGATATAATTAAATTGATTCTTATACAGTTTGCATTCCATTCTGGAATCCTTGACATCATTTTGTTTTGTTTTTATTTTTAAGCTAGTGTACAGGAAAACTCACTCTGTGGGTTTGACAAATGCATAGTCATGTATTCACCAGACTACTATGCTGAACAAGTCTATCATCCCCAAATATTTCTACCTGCTGCTCCTTTATAGACAGCCTCTCCCTCCATCTCCTCCCCTTAACAGCTTTTGACCTATTTTCTATACCTGTTGTTTTGTTTATTCCAGGAGGGCATATAAATTAAGTCACACAATATGTAGCCTTTGGGAACCGTCTTCTTTCAGTTAACAGAATACATTTAAAATTTATTTAGATTTTTTCATGAATCAATAGTTTATTCCTTTTTATTGCTGAAGAGCATTCAATTAAAGGGACGCTATCCAGTTTGTTTTTCCATTCATCCATTGAAGGATAATTGGGTTATATCCAGGTTTAAGTGATTATAAATAAAATGAGTATAAAGTGTGTATACAGATTTTGTGTCAACATAAGTTTCCAATTCACATGGGAAACTTCCTAAAAATGGTAGTGCTGGGTCATATGGTAAGTGTTCATTTCTTTTCTGCCAGTTCTTTTTTTTCTCCAAATTCTTTTTAATTGAAATAAAAGATTTACATAAGCTAACATGTATTGTATAGAGTTCAATACATTCTGAAAATCTGTTTCTTCATGTAACTAATATCCAAATCAAGATTTAGAACATTTTGATCATCCTAGAAAGTTCCTTCATGTTCCTCTCCAGTCAAATCCCATCACATATACACAGAAATAACTGCTCACTGGATTTTTATCTCCATAGATGAAGCTAATTGATTTAGAATTGCTGGGTCACACGTAGGTGTATTTTTACTTTGTAACTGACAAATAGTATTTTAAACTGTATAAATCATTAACACACCCACAGGGAGTATATGAGAGTTCTAGTTGCTATACATTCTAATAGCAATGTGTCTTTATTTTAACTCTCCTAGAGAGTGTGACTATGTCTCATTGTGGTTTTAGTTTGTATTTTCTGGATGAATAAATTCTTTGAACACCTTTTCACTTCTTTATTGAACTGTCATACATCTTTTATAAAGTGTCTGCTCGAGTGTTTGCTCATTTAAAAATGGTAAAGTTTGTCCTTTAATATTTATTAGTAAGAATTCTTTATATGTTTTCTATAAAAGTTCTTTGTTAGAGATATGTATTAGGAATATTTCCTTTGCAGTTCCTGGTTTTCTCTTTCATTTTGTTAATGGGTTATCTTTATAGGTAGGGTATTTTTAATGCAGATGATGTCCAATTAATGTTTATTTTTTCTTTTTAGGTAAATTCATTTTGTGTCTTAAGAAATTTTATTGACCCAGGCTTTTGAACACATTCTACTAGCTTTTACTGTAGATTTAAATTTTAACTTTCACATTTTTGATCCTTCTATATTCCCTTACTATTATTTTTTGTTATTATAGTTGTTCATTCCTTACAACATAAACTATTATGTCATTTGCAAATAAACAGAGTTACATTTCTTCCTTTTCAACCACTATGAATCATCTTTCTTTTTATTGTATTTTTGCACAGGCAAGATCCTCAAGAAGCATACTGAAGTGACAATAGTGTCTTTTTAAGGGGAAAAAATTCAGTATTTCACAAGTGATGAGAATGTCCTTTCTACCTTTGATTTGCTGAGAGGTTCTATCTAGAATAGATATTTAATTTTGGCAAGTGGCAAGTACTTTTTCTTCATTTATGTAAAGGGTACATTTTTTTTTCTCTATTAGTTTTTTTAGTATGATGATTTAGATTGTTTGATTTTCAAATGTTAAACCAAAACTTCATTCCTAGTTTTAAGCCCTGTAGTCATGTTGTATTCATTTTTGTATGCATTACTGGGTGATTCAATTGCTAACATTTCTTGGGAAGTTTTGTATCTAAATCCATGAAAGATATTGATCTATAATTTTTTTTTTAGTAATGTCTTTGGAAGGTTTTAACAACATGATTAAATGAGTTAGGAAGTATTCTGTTCTAGTTAATCAATGAGTTTACTTACATATTCGAATTTACTAGTAAGGCTATCTAAACTTTCTTGTAGGAATATTTTTAAGTATGAGTTCATTTAAAAAATATGTAGGCATATTCAAAATTTCTATTTCCTTTTCTGGTTGTTTTGTCAAGTCACGTTTTTCAAGGAATTGTCCATTTATTTTAATTTTCCAAATATTGCCATAACCTTATTAATATTTATTATTATATATTTAATATTCATGGATATATAGTAATGATCCCTCTTTCATTTGATATGTTTAAATATTTTTTTCTTTGTTGGTCTTGCTAAATATCTATCAATTCCATTAATCATTTTAAAGAACTAACTTCTGTCATTGATTTTTTCTCTTTCATTGATTTTTCAATTATTTCATTTTCTTTCTTCTGTATAGTTTATATTTCATTTGTACTTACACCTTCCTTAATATACTCTCCTAGCTTTTTTAATCTGGTTTTATCTTCTTAAATTGAGACATTAGCTCACAGATTTTTATTTAATTAATATGCAATATTACATTGGCTTCAGGTATAAATTAGTAATTAATTCAACAATTACCTACACTACTAACTGCTCACTACAATAAGGTAGTTGCTGTCTGTCACATATGGAGATATTACAATATTATTGGCTATATTTCTTGTACTGCACTTGTATCCCCATGAGTAATTATTTTATAATTGGAATATTCCTTTCTTTATAAGCATTTAAAGATATACATATCCCTCTTTGCACAGATCTAGTTTCATTCCCCTAATATTTCTGATATATTTTTAAATACTCTCATTTAGTTAGTTGAAAATATTTTCTATTTTCTCTGATGATTTATTATTTAACCAATGAGATATTTAGGAGTATGTTGTTAATTATTTGGGGAAATACTTAGGTATTTTTTAATTGCTGATTTAGTTTTTTGGGACAATGATGGATAATCTGTGATTTCAATACCTTAAGATTTGTTTAGTTTGTTTTATGGCTTGGGATTTATTATGGCTATGTGGCATTCTGGAGGTACTAGATTACCCGATTATGTTGTTCAGATCTTCTACATCATTGCTTTTGTATCCTTGCCTTATCAATTGCTGAGAAATAGATGTTAAATACTGCGCTATGATTGTAGATTATTGGTCCTTTTTGTAACCTCAGTGCTGTCAATTTTGCTTTCATGCATTTTCAAACTCTGTTATTTAGTGCATATTTAGGAATACTCACTTGATGGTTTTATCTTTCTGAAGGGGGACCCTCTGGCTTTGGTAACAATCCTTGTCCTGAAGTCTCTCGTCTATCTGATGCTAACAAAGCCATGTCAACACTTCGAGTTTAGATTTTCCATGCTAGGTCTTTTTCTATCATTTTACTTTAAGCTTTTCTGTTTCTTCATGTTTCAAATGTATTACTTGGAATCATATAGTTGTGTCCTACCTCTTAAAAAAATTCTGACAATTTCTGTCTTTCCTTTTAATTGGAGTGTATAGTCCATTTACGTACAATTTAATTTCTGTGTTTAAATCCATTTATTTTTCCTACATGTTTTCTAATTATTCCCTCTGTTCTGTGTTCCTTCTTTCTTCCTTTCCTGATGGTGCTTGGGTTAACTGAGTATTTTTAGTTTTTAAGTTTGTCAACCTACTTTAGTGGCTGCTACTTCTTTTCTTTTTTCCTTTTCCTCTATGTACTTCTTTACAGTTTGCTCTAGGAAAAATGAGAAGTTTAGCGGTAGAAATAGAAGAACCGAGAAATATGCAATTATAAATATAAAATTGCTGTGTTATTATGAATAATGGCTAACAAAGATAACCCAGGTCCAAATCATTAGAACCTGCGAATGTTATCTTACATGGCGAAACTAACTTTGCAAAAGTGATTGTTGAAGATTTAGTGATGGGGAGATTGCCTTGGATTACCCCAGTGGGTCCTAAATGTGATCACGAGGGGGATTTGACAACAGAGATGGAACAGAAAAGGGTAATGTGACCACTGAAGTATGATACTACCCTGCTGGCCCCAGAAACTAGAAAACGTAAGAAAACAGGTGCTCCCCTAGAGTCTATAGAGAGAGTGCAGTCCTGCTGATCTTTTGATTCTAGCCCAGTAAAACTTATTTCAAACTTCTGACTTCCAGAAGTGTGAAAGAATAAATGTGTGTCACTAAATTTGTGACAGACGTTAAGAAACAATTTTATAGACATTATATTTGGAATGTGAACAAATATAATAGAGGGTTAAGTTTTTTAGGTTTCAGCAACACCAAGGTACAAAATTAAAAGGGAATTTTTATGAATCATTGATCTTGAAAGGTCAGCTTAGTTGTTTGCTACCAATGGAAATGTATGAAATTGTCAGAATTCATCAAATACATGAGAAGTACAAAGGGTTTGATATGGCTAGAAAGAATGTATCCATTATATTCTATAATTGTATTTTACCAAAAAATTTTAATTTAGAAAACAAAGATGATTTATTATGTCAAAACAAATAGTCTACTCTGTTAAACTCACTATACCAACTCTGTCTATAATGGGGAGGGTTACTCTTTGTCATCTATTCTCTGGCAAAATTAATCTTAATATACTGGACTTGTAGAGTGATAGAACTGAAAAGGTTCTTGGCCAATGTCCTCATCTGGATGTGAGGAAAAGGAGATCTAGAGATGGTAAATTAATCACTCTGATTCTATGGTGATAAAAGCCACAAATCAGGTAGAATACATTTCTGCCTAATCCTAGAAGAGTGAATTTAAAGTTTTACATCATTTAACTACGCGTCTTGGTATTCCCCATTTAAGTGAAAAGTCATGTTTCAGTCAAGAAAACAATAGCCACTCTAAGATTTCTGAGAAGGAAGGGCTTACCATCTTAAGCTTGCCCAGCCATTGTTGAAAGGGGTAGGTGAAGGAAGTCAGGGAAGAAGTTCTAAAAATAATTAATTCATAGGCACTTACCTGGAAGCCACAGTAAATTTCATCAACCTCATCAAGATATTGATAGCTGTTGAAGCAGTCCATAGTCCTGACCTGTCTCTGAAGTGAAGTGGTGGTGAGCCTCAGTATTCTCGGGAAGACCTCTCACTCCATTCTCAGCTGCCAGCAGCACCAGAGCATGTGAGTCATGAGGCTCACCTTTTGTGCGCGATCTGCTTCCACCTGCCCCAGAGATGATCCCCTTCCACCTTCCACCACGGCACACGTATCTCACAAGGGCACACGTTTGGGGAAACATAGTTCCTGATTTCTCTCTGTATAAAGGACTCTAAAGGGAATCTAACCTTTTAGCAAAAAATAGGGGATTTGCCTTTGCGTATATGGATGACACTGTACTGCTGTTTTTCTTGTACGGTTTTGTGCCTATTACATTAATCTTCTGTCTGCAATCTGAATTTATTTAGGCCCTATCATCTAGGAATATAGTAGCATATAACCGTAATAATAAAGTAAATCTAAATGAGCTTCCAAACAACTCATACCGGATTTCTAATGTGCACTTCAATCTGTCAGAGACCACACTCCTTTTCAACATGTTAACCTCCATAATTTCATCTTTGATTGTTGATGACCTTATCAGACACCTTTTAAATCATGCAGTGATATGTTTGGTACTCCTGTTGTTGAGTTTATCATAACTGCATTTCTGTTCTGTACCTGGCTGAATCAGTAGGTGGAGAAAAAGTCTATCATTTTTTCCCTATAAACTCCTAAGGTATTAGAGCCCTAGTTAATCTGTCCCCAGAATATTCTACCCAAAGAAATTCTGCAGAAGCCCCTAGGATGAATGAGAAATAATCAAGCCAGCATTGGACTTGATCATACTTTCCTTTCAGAATCTACCATTTTCTTAAAAATAACCTGTAAAGGTTTTAAAAACAGTTTTAATTTACAGAACTATTTTCAAGCTAGAACTGAGAGTTCCCATATATTCCTGTAGCTCCAGGGGGAGGGGGTTTCCTGCCCAGGTCAAGTTTGCTATGACTTCGTTCAGACCAAATTAAGGCAAAGAAAAGAAGTTGGGAGTAAATGGCAGTCCCACGCTTATTTCCACAGCCATCACAGCCAGCTTGGTGCACGCAGCTGGCTGGAATGTGCTCTCCAAGCCGCTACAGGTTCAGCTCTCCAGCACGAGCTTAATCCTCTAGGCTCCCTACCATGTGCCAAGCTCCCTGCTCCCATGCCAGGGAGGGACTCTGTGCCCAGGTCTCTGGTGACTGGTGAAGCCTGACCAATTACTTACCAGGAACACAAGGAGAGGAGAGAATGGGTGTTTTCTCTCTACCCATCCCCTGGGCAAGAACTCTCATGACTGACCAGTGGCTCTGTCACCAGTAAACATCCCATGAATGTGCAAACAAGTTCTTATTATACACACAATGGGCACTATTAAGGCCAGGCAGGTATTCTGATTAGAAACTTCCATTTTCCCCACCACTTCACACCTAGATTCCCATATTATTAATGTTTTGCATTGGTATGGTACATGTGTCACAATTAAAGAATCTTTGATACATTATTATTAACTGTAGTCTATTAAGATTTTTCTCATTTCTTTCCTTACCGTTATTTTTTTTTTCTGTTCTGAGATCAAATCTAGGATAATACATTTAATAGTCTTGTCTCCTTAGACTTCTATTGGTTGTAGCAGTCTCTCAGAATTTCCTTGTTTGGACAACCTTGAAAATTTTGAGAATTACTAAGTAGATACTTTGTAAAAATGTCCCTCAGGATTTACCTCAAGTTTTTTATCATGATTAAACTAGGCTAATTGCAGTACCTCTGAGTTACTTACCTTTCTTTTTCATCACATTATGTCAAGGGTACTATTAAAAAAAATAAGTCAGTTGCTTTACTAGCAAAAATTGATTTTTGGGGGGAATAGCAGAGAATTGCAGTCCAGGACTGCAAGCTACAGCAAAACCATAAGCCTGTCTGCAGGACAAAAGAGAGGAATGGTTGTTTTATAGAGGAAGGAGCCCAGTTGGGAGGGCTGTTCTTAGCACAGTTTCTATTGGAGGACACTGGAAGTCCCATGTACTATAGCTTCTCATTAGCTGAGTTGTGACAGTCTCTCATTGGCTGGGCAATTTTGAGGAGGTTGAAGGTGGCAGGCTTCTTCTTCCTGCTAGGAAGTAAAGTAGCTAAAACAGGATGCATCCCCCCACCTTCTGGTGAAGTTCTGAAATTTACAGGAAGTGCTGGGTAGGAGAACTTCCCCTGCTGGGCTCCTGACATCATGTCACCATGGTGAGGTTTGCCTTGAATTTTCACAATACATACTGCCAATGTGACGTATCACTGCTGTTTACCTTCAGCACCTGGAGCGAGGTGAGGTTTGTCAATTTTCTACACTGTAAATTTACCCTCCCCCCACTTTGCATACTGTACTCATTGGAAGAAAGTCACTATGCACAGTCAGTACGTCTGGAATGGGGGAAGTAATAATCCACTTTCTCGACCTGAGTGTCTGTACATACAATATTTGTAATTCTTCTACACAGGACATTTGTCTTTCTTCCTCACTTACTAAATCTTGCTAGATATGGTATTTAATTTGTTATATACAGTGCTGGATTAGATTTGCTAACATTTTGTTAAGAACTTTTGCATCTGCATTAATGAGAGATATACTATTTTTCTGTTTTGGCATTAAAGTAATGCTGGTATTTCAGAATTTGTTTAGAAAGAGTTCCATCATTTGGAAGATAGTCGAGAGAATTGGTATAATTCTTCCTTGAATGTTTTTCTTAATTCACCAATGCGACCATCTGGATCTGTTGACTTCATATTGGAAAATCAATCCATTGTTTTAATTTCTTAGTTAAATACAGTGGTGAAAGTTCTTATCATATGAAAAAGAATTGTAATTCTATATGTTCATAGACGGTAACTAGACTTATTGTGATAATCATTTCACAATACATACAAATTTTGAACCATTATGTTGTACACCTAAAAGTAATAGAATGGTATTTGTCAATAATATTTCAACTTAAAAAAAAAGATACAGGACTATTTTTCTCTTTGTGTGTTTTTCAATTTGCATCTTTCAGGAAATTGGTCCATTTTACTAAATTACCAAAATGGTGGACATGTTCATAATATTATTTAATATCCTTTTATCTATCAGATAATAGTGATGACTCCATCCACTTTTCTGACATTAGTAATTTGTATGTTCATTTTTTTCCCTTTGTTAATATGGCTAGAGTTTTCTTTTTATTGATCCTTTCAAAAAACTAACTTTTGGTTTTTATTGACTTTTTTCCTGTTGTTTCCTGTTTTCAGTTTCTATGATTCATGCTCTAATTCTTGTTATTTTTTTTCTTGTGCTTGCTTAAAGCTTATATGTCTCTTCTTTCTCTAATTTCCTAAAATGGAAGCTTAAATTATTGATTTTAGATTTTTCTGCTTAAGATATGTTTTCACTGCTACAAATTTTCCTCTTAGCACTGCTTTCATTGCAACCCACAAATCTTTATGAATTGTATTTTCATTCTCATTTAGTTCAAGTATTTTAAACTTCTCTTGACACTTTTTCTTTGTATATGTTACTTAGTGTTTAATTTCAATAAATTTTTGTGATCTTCTACATATTGTTCTCTTTTGATTTCTTGTTTAATTCCATTTTGTTTGAGAACAGACTTTATATGCTTTCTATTCCTTTAACTTTGTTAAGATGTGTTTCATGGCTCTATGTGCTCTATGTGGGTGAGGGTTCCATTAAAGCCTTAGAATGTGTAGTCACCTGTTTTTGGATAAACTACTCTATAAATATCAATTAGATCAATCTGATTAATAGTTCTGTTCAGGTCCAGAATAGTCTTAGTGATTCCTGCCTGCTGGGTATATCAGTTACTGATGGAAAGTGTCGACTTCTCCAACTTTAAAAGTAGATATGTGCTTTCTTCTTTTAGTTCTTTTAGTTTTTGATGCTCTGTTGGTAGGTGCATTTGGTATTAATATGTCCTCTTGGAGAACTGACTCCTTTATCATTATGTAATATATATCTTTATTTCTGATAATTTTCTGTGTTTTGAAGTCATATTTGCCTGAGTAGTTACTCCAACTTTCTTTTGATTAACAGTATATTTAGATCAATAACAACCAGGTTTATAATCATTTCCTTTTAATTTGACAGGGGCTCTTTTTGGGGTAAGTGTGCATTTTATGTATCAATTGCACCTTTTCTTTTTAAATTGCAGTTTCTCTGGAGTTTACAATACACATTTTTAAAATCTATGTCTACCTTAAAATGACACTACACTGCTTCACGTGTAATAGGTATCTTATAAGAGAATAGTTCAAATTTGTGCTTCCTATCCCTTGTGACATTGCTTTCATTCATTTTACTTAAGCAAATGCTTTGATCACCTGATACATGGTTATAATTAATATTTTAAGTTGTTATCGTCTAAATCAATAAAAATAAGAAAATGAAATATTTAACCTTCATTTTCTCCTCCTTCAATGCTTTTCCTGCATGTAGACCCTCATTTTTATGACCTATATCATTTTCCTTCTGCCTGAAAAATTTATTTGAAGCTATCTTGCAGATCCAGTTTGCTACTGATTACTTTTCACAGAGTTTTTTGTTTGATTTGTATTTAGTCTAAGACTATTTCCATTAACTTTTAAAGGACACTTTCACTGCTATAGAATTCTAGATTTTCTTTTGACCCTTCAAATGACTCTCTTGCTCACAGAATTTCTTATGAGAAATTCTCTGTAAGTTTTTTGTTTATTTAAATATCTTTGATTTTTTAATCTTTGATTTTTTAATCTTTGTCTTTTTCTGTTTTATTTTTTTTGAGTTTTAATACAATATACCTTTGAAAATTTGCATTTTGAACATAATGTGGCTAGGTGTGGAGTTTTTTGCTCTTGTTTATACTGCTTGGGATTCTTTAAGATTACTGGATCTGTGGTTTTGTGTCTTTCATAAATCTTGGAAATTTCACAGCCATTGTTGCTTCAAATATTTCTTGTGCTACATTCTTCTCTTTTTTATTTCAATTAAGTGTATGTACGTTACAGCTTTTTAGATTTTTTCCCCTTGGTTCTTGGATGTTCTGTTGCAAAATCTATTATTTTTTCATTTAAATCTGAAAAGATTTTATGGAGATATCTTTCAAGCTGATTCTCAAGACCAGTATTCTAAAGAGGCCATCACAGAAAGTCATGCTTGCTACAGCATTTTTTTTTATTTGTAGCATTTCCTTTTGATTCTTTCTCCAAATTTCCCCCTCTTTACTTACATTCCCCATTTATTGTTTCTTGTTATCTGCTTTATCCATTACAGCCTTTAGCATTATAATCATAGTTATTTTGTAGTTGTCATCTGATAATAACAGCATCTATGTAATTTCTGAGTTTGTTTCTCAGGTTTACTCTGCCTCTTCAGACGGGCTTCCTGCACCACCATCCCCCACCAAGCTTTTGGCATGCCTTATGATTTTTGTTAGAAACCAAACATACTGCATCAGATAATAGTATGAGACAAATCGTTCTGCAGTGTGAGGACTTATGTTAATGGGGTAGGAGTTGGGCTTTGTTTATTGAGTGCTGCCATTTATATGACAGAAGCTTTGTTTCACCGTTGTGCTTATTTCTGTCACTTCTCTTAACTTTGGGCTTCTTTAGTGCCCCTCAGAGAGAGTCTGTGTGTTGTAGCTTTTTCAGATGCAACCCACTATTGTTATTTTGAGTCCTGTTGGCGTGGCATTAAATGTTGAGTAGGAGGCTCCTATAACCTTCCAGTTTATTCCAGTTTTTTGTGAGGCCTGTGTCTCTGGCCTGTGACCTTCATAGTATTTTTTTTCTGTATAGTTTTTTCCCCTTTTTTGTGAGACGGGAAGCCTGGAAGAGACTAGAGAGGGAGGAATGCTCTTCTATCAAGTCTCTGGGACAAGAGTCTGGTAGTCTTCCCCAGCATAGTAGGCCTTTGTTAGAAAGAATGGTTATGGTGTGGTGGTGTAAGTAACAAGGGTTACTCTTCTCCCTCTCCTGCAGCCATGAAGGGATCTTCTTATATCTTCACCATAAGAACCTGACGGGGTTCTTGAACATAAAATCCATGGCAGTGTGGCGATCCCCTGAAGACTGCAGCCCTGAGTTTCTCACTTTCCCATGAGTCCACACTCAGCCCCCAATAGTTCATTAAAACTACCATTTAATTGTCCTGATCTGTTTATGGTTTTAGTGGCTTCTGCTTCAGTTAAGGAGACCTTAACTATGACTCCAGGTTCACTTGTTTCTCTAAATCTCAGTTTGTTTGGGGACTTCAGTTCTCTGATGGGTCCAAGAAACGTTACTGATTTTTAGTCTGTTGAACTTTTATTATTATGATTATAGGGAGTGGAGTGATGTCTTCAAAACTCTTTACATATCAGAGCTGAAAGTAAAATTCCTGCCATTGGTTTTTGGAGCCATATTAGTATAACTCAAATGAATCTGAAGGGTGAATTCCTTTCTTACTGGTATCTTGTCTAGTTTTGAGGAGCAAGTTATAGATTTTTCCAAGGTGACTTAGAAAGTCTTAATCCCAGGAAATAATTTTCACTCTCAACTTCTCACTTATTCAGTAGTCTAGGCATCTCCTTGGTCTCAGGGCAAAACCATCCCCTCCTTACAGGTGTGTATTTCCTGGTGTGGTTTTTCATTCAGCAGCACACTGCTTAAAAAACAAAATAGAGATAGTTCTAAGTAATAATTTTTATTTTTATATATGTTTGAAACTTGAAATAGCTTTGACAATGGAAACAAGTATTCAGCAAGATGGTATTTTGAGAGATGGGAGCTACCCTGCTGAACTACAACTGAAATATTTTAGGGAGAAAACTTCTTTTTTTGCAGCATGAATGGAGTAACATAAACTCATCTCCCACCAACAATTCAGGAAGAGATTTTCTGCACATGGGCAAAATCACATGCAAAAATATACACTCCTAAGATAATTAAGATTGTCTCTCATTTGACAATCTTACATCAATATCGTATCGTTCTTGTTTGCTTGTAATGGGACCATGCAGAAACAAAGAGAGTACCCTCATGCTTATTGTTCTTTATCAAAAGTACATTTTAAGCTATACTGTTTCCTTTCCTCATTTGCTCAACGTGCATGGGAAATTTTAAATATAGCATTTAAGTTTGAGTGTATTCTAGGCCATTTACTTTGCCTTGTACATAGAACGATTATTTAAAGAATCTTGGTACACTGTTCTAATTATTGATGGTGCTTGTAGCTTTATATGGCCCCTCTGAAAGCTCTACCTGTGAGTCACAGGAGACTGGAACTGACATTAGATCACCTACCACATATAAGTTGACTTTTATTCTCCATTGAGTATATTTTATATTAGAAATAGAAGAAATGTTTGCCTGATAGATATGCGAAAACAAACATTCCTCGAAAGTGTTCGTTCTTCACAGAATCGCTATGTTTTCCACTGCCTACAGAATGATATTCTGGGAATCCTCTTTTTTTTTTTTTAAACATTCCATACACACTTTGCAACAATAGGTAGCTTATTTTTCCACACCCACACACCCACACATCCACCAACATTAGTTTTCTGAAGTGTGAAACAGGACTTAGTGGTGGCACCTTCACATTTTACGTAACTGTTGATGAAGCCACTGCTGACACTGGCAATGTCACTGTAAATTCCTGAGACTTTTTGGAGGAAAGAAAAGTGTTATCCAATTATTTGCTCAAAATATAGCACCAGCAAGTAACTGAGAAGGCAATAGTAGCCTAACTGTCAGGTCTTCAGAATCCATGGCCTACCAGTGTGAGGCAACTTCCTCGTTAAAAGACTTTATTAAACAATTTAAAAACTGTGAATTATAGAGGTTTGCTCATTTAGGAGACAAGAAAGAAATATTTACTCAGCAAAAAATGAGGAGATATGATTTAAATTGGTTCACTTCACAGTCTGAAGTCAGTAGGAGGCTGCAGGGCTCAGTTTATGTGGAATAGTTCTCAAATGATCATGTATGAGAGAATTATTTTGCAAGCATACCTGGAAGGACTCCAGAGAGCAGTAGTTCTCTGAATAGTTCAGGGCAAAAACTTGCTACAGGCAGAATTTCTCTGATCTTTGAGTGGAGCTGATATTTCTTTGGGTTTATTTACTCTTCATTTACATCCCTATAGTCGATTGCAAATCTTCTATTTCTATTGACATTTCAATACAGTTGATTATAAATCCTCTCTTTGGCAGTTAAAATGGCTTATGTCAGATCTTGATTGTAAAAGCATAATTTTACTCTTAAGTTGACCAAACAGAGAGGAAGAGAATCTGTACCTGAAATTATGATTTTGAACAGAGGCAAAATTGAGATTATCTGTGTTTATACAAAAATTAGATGTTTGTGATGAAATGCAGATGGTTTGTGGGTATTGCTATATTTCTTTTTCCTGTCAATGCAGAGTAATATAAACTACTAAGTGATCTGAAATTCTAGACATGATCTTCACCCTGA
Source organism: Smutsia gigantea (assembly GCA_032199065.1). Classification (NCBI taxonomy): domain Eukaryota; kingdom Metazoa; phylum Chordata; class Mammalia; order Pholidota; family Manidae; genus Smutsia; species Smutsia gigantea. The sequence goes on along the minus strand of JAVSCE010021993.1, from coordinate 23,201 downwards.
ACACCCCTGTTTGTTCTGAAGGTCTTTAATCCTTTTACCTTTCATAATTTATGGCATTCATTCTTAATCTTACTTTTTGTAAAACAATCAAATACTTAATATGTTTGGTTTATATTGTAGGTATTTTTACCATGCAGCCACAAATTCCAGCATATATTTGGACCACAGCCACTTACAGCATTTGTAAAACTGTTTCCTAAATCTTGGTGTAACTCTGGGGGGAAAATCCTGTGTCAAAATACTTTGAAACTGAAATCAAAGGGAGAAATTAAGGGGAGAAACCCATTTATTTCTTATAAATAGTCATGTTCTTCTGCTAGCTCCTGTCTCTTGGGACCCAGCTGGAGAAAAAGGGACCCCACCCAACATCTCCCATCCAGATATGCCCACTCTCCCCCTTATAATTACCTATTGATATGGAGATGGGCTAATTCTCTCCACACCTTGGAAACACCTGTTGATACAGAGATGCACTAAGACCGGGCAAGGGATTCTGGAAATATTGCAACTTTGCCCACAGGCCACCCCTTCAGAAATCTCCCCTCACAATCTACTAACTCCCCACCTTCCACCATGGTCCCTGTGTGAGAAAACTGGAGCAGTGTAACCAGACTAAGAACATACAATAGCAACAGCAACAGCAATAAATCGTGATAATCCTCAAGCTGGAGGATTCAGCTAAATTTAAAGTCTTATGCAGATTTAGTCCATAGCTTGCCCATTCCACAGGCAGTCAGTAGCTGAACAGGTAGGGAGTTCAGAGCAATCATCACATGGCAGCTGCAGCCAGGGGGTGCACCCAGGCCACAAGGACTGTAGAAGAAAAGAAATTTAAGGGTGATAACATACATGTTTCAATGATACCAGCATAAGCAAATCTGTCCTTCAGGTAGGATACATGCAAAAGAGTGGTCCTGTGATAGGACAGTGACAGGAATGGGATCTCATCCTGGTCTAGTATACCAGACTTTCACCCCCGTCCCTGTGGGAATGACAGATGGGTCAATATATAGGGCTACGGGAGGTACATGCACTGGCCATAAAGATAAGACAAAACCTTCCCGTAAGAAGCTCTTACCTCCTGGACATTTTGGGTACAAACTACTGAGATCTTTGGGGGCCACTCTGCTGTTACTCTAGGAACACACAGGAGATCAGTTTCCAGGCCTTTTCCCCAAGGTGCCAGAAGGGCCAGCCATCGCTGGTCCATGTGTTGAAATGTCCAGGGCCACGTCCACTCAACAGAATCTCCAGGGTTTAACACAGTAGGGTTGGCATCAGGATGTTGCTCTGCTGGCCATATCCTGGCTTTAATAACTCCTCTTTGGTTTGCATATACAGTTGTATAGGAGAGGCAGCAATGTGTGTAAACATATCCACAGGTCTCCTTTTCAGGGCTTCTCATTCAAATGCCATAGCACTGTCTATAAGCAAACTGACCCAGTCCCATAGACCATTGGTGTCTGACTTCAGGTCAGATTTCAACAAACCATTGTACCTCTCTACCATGCCTGCCCAGTAGGGTTATATGGTACATGAAGCTTCCAATTTATTCCTAATTACTGCTCCTATTCTTGTAATGCATGTCCAGTAAAGCGTGTGCCTTGATTGCTTTCAACCACCTGCAGCTAGCCATAGGGGCAAAAAGACACTCTAGGGCCCTTTTGGTGGTTCACTGATCTGCATGACATACAGGAAAATCAACCAAAGTCCAGTAGTTGAGTCCACACAAGTCATGACATACCCATATCCTTCTGATATGGGCAGAGGCTTAATATAGTCTATCTGCCACCTGACAAGGGGTGTTGGCCCCTTTACTATTGTCCCCTGTTGCTGCAGGACTTGGTGTAAGTCCCTCTTAGAGCACACAAGTCACTCCTTCTGGGCCCTACTGACTTCTTCAAAGATCAATGGCAAGCCCCACCAACTGGCTACAGCCCATATTGTCTTTTGTCTCATGTGCAACAAATGCTGATGTAACCATTGGGCTACATCAGAGGCAACATTAAGCTTTCCTTCTAGCCAATGCCCCTGGGCCAGTGTGTCTGCTTCATCATTCCCTGGGGATGCCAAAGGCAAATGGCCAGTCACATGATACACGGCAACTGTCTTAGTCTGACCAGAGGCCCATAGGTCTTGCCACAACTCTTGCCCCCAAAGGGGCCAGTGAACAACCATCCAGTTGGCATGGTACCATGTTGGTGGCCACAGGGTCAAGCCCCAATAGACAGCCCACCTGTCAGTGCAGACAACTATAGGGGAGAGCTCCAAGGTGATCACAAGCCATACTGCCCACAACTCACCCCACCGACTTCTCTTCCTCTCTCAATCTTCCATCCATATTTTCTCAGTCTTAGGATGGAAAGCCACAGCCTACTACTTCGGGGGCTGCCCAGACTGAGGCCGACTGTATACCAAGCATCTTCAGGAACAGGGGCATTTCCCTCCTGATAAGGACTCTCGGCTACCAATGGCTCAAAAGGAATTCCTCCTGTTTTCCACTGATATAGGTCACTGGTCCCAGTAAGCATTGGAATTCTCCACTTAAGGGCTAGTAGAGAGGGTACCATGCTGCTGTAAATATGTCTGTACTACACCACTCAGTGGCCTTTTGTTCAGTCTCACACCCACCCCTGCAATGGGATAGGTGGTTATTACCTTGGTTGGAACTGTTCTGGTAATGGGCTCTGTAGCCAGTAAGGCGTGGTACACAGCAGCCAGTTGCTTCTCTATCAAGGTGACTCAGAACTCTGCTCCTTTCCACAGTTGTGACCAGAGTCCAGAAGGTTGGTATGGCTGTTCAAGCCACTGCCAAAGGCCCCATGCATAACAGTCTTCTGTTACATGAAGGTAGCTCACAGGGTCTTGATGAGTCCATTACACTCAAGGCCTGTATGGCCTTGACTGCTCGCTTGGCAGGAGTAAAAGCTGCACATCTTTCATCCCAGTTGCACCTGATGCCCTTTCATACCAAATGCTATAAGGGCTTCAGATTTTGTGCCAAGGGTGGGATAAACACTCTCCACTAGCCCAGAAGACCCAAAAAATCTTGTAATACTGCCACAGTGGTAGGGTTAGGGAAAGCCTATGACTGATTCTGGGATAACTTTACTTTCACACAACCAGACAATCCCCAAGAACTTTACAGACCAGGTCCCTGAACCTTGGTGCTGTTCACAGCCCATCCTTTCCCCTGTAGATGTTGCAGCAGTCTAGGAACTGCCTCTTCTAAATCTGCAAGAGAATCAGAGGTGAGCATGATATCATCAACATAGTGATACAGCTGCACCATTTGCGGTTTCATCCATGTGACCTTGTCCTAGGCTATAAGTGTGAGACAAATGGTGGGAATGTGTAGGTATCCCTGTGGAAGGACAGTGAATGTCCACTGCTGGCCTTCCCATGTGAAGGCAAAGTGTTCCTGGCTTTCCTGTGTTATGTCAATAGAGAAGAAAGCATTAACAAGGTCTACAGTGTAATGATGCATCCCTAGTTCATGACTGAGTGTGTCCAGAGTGGCTGCTATGGAGGGCACAGCAGCATGCAAAGCTGGTGTGACTTTATTAAATTCCCTGTAATCCCAGTCATATGCCAGGAGGCGTGTGGGTTTTTCACTGGACATACCATTGAATTAAGAGGACTATGAGTGGGCTTTATGATGCCCACCTTTTCTAACTCCTGTAGAGTTTCTCCTGTGTCCTTGTGTCCTCCAGGCAATTTATACTGCTTATTATTTGTCACCCGCCAAGGTACAGGCAGAGCTACAGGTGGGTGCTTAGCATGTCCCCTCAGAACTGCCTTTACCACAAGTACCCTCAGTCTGAACTCACCTGCAATGGTCCGTAACCACAGGCCCTGCAGGATATCTACCCCAAAATTATATTCAGGGATGGGACACAGTATACTCCTTTTGGGGTAAACACCCAATTCCCAATGGGATTTGGGCTTTTTTCACTATAATTGTCTTTTCCCCATAGTTGTCTGTCATAGCAGGGGCGGCAGGAAAATGCTCACGGTTGCCATAAATCAGAGAACATTCAGCTCCTGTGTCCACCAGCACCAGGACACATTGTACATTCACAGGGGACCAATAAATTGCTAATTCTACATGTGGCCTCTGGTCCCCACCACATCCCCCAAGGTAGTTACCTTGACCCCCCCCTCAGTCAAGCCGCAATGCCAAATTTTCCTCCTGTGGGGGTGAGAGTCTAGGTAGAGGCTGAGTACTATCCTCCAGAAAGTCTTGTAAAGATGGACATTGGACTTTGCCTCCAGCTGCCATGTCTTGACCTCAGTGGCTGGAACAGCTGCTCTGGCTTTAGCTGGTGCCACAGTTCTAACAAGATCATACTGGGCTGCCCCTCGGGTTTTTCTTTCACTGCTCCAGCCTGTATCAAATCAACCCACCTCTGGGTCCTCGAGACCTTCACAGGGCCCTTTGCACCTCTCCTTTCAGTTGTAGCCCTTATTTCCTTCCGTGCTCTTATTGTTTCAACCTCCCCCAGATCTGCTAAAGTATGAGTAGCCTCACTTATGGGTTGCTCTATGTGGGAGTGGGACAAGAATAGTCACTAGGGACCCAAAGACAGATGGGGGAGCTGTGTACAGCACCAGATATATCATTTCCATGGTGAACAACTCATCAGGGCCCTGGGGTCCATATTATAGATGATATTTTTCATGCCCAGCTCCTGTAACACCTGCTGGAGCTCTGCATGTGTTTTCCATCTAGTGGGTAAGTATGGTAAATCACCCTGAGTAAGCCAAACTGCCCTGATGACTGCTGTCAGCCAATCCAGAAGTGCCTGATTCCCTGAGATGTGATGGGCACTTTGCAACTGCTGCCGGAGGGAAAGGTGAGTCATCAGGGAAACCAGTCTACCCATTTCAGAACCTGACATAACAATGTTTTCCAGCCCCATATCCCAGAGATGCAAAAGCCATGTAGGCAGAGGTTCTGATGGCTTCTGCCTATACCAGACACTCATGTCCACCAGCTCATCCTGAGTGTATGGACGGAGCATGGAGGGCTCCGCAACCCGGGGAGGGGATGGCTCCTCCCCCTGAGGAGCCCATGGTTGCTGAGTCTTAATTTTTTAATTACAACTGGGCAGGCCTTTAATACAGGAGAGGCTGGTGCCTCAGGTGGTGCCTCAGATCTGACCCTGGCCCCACCCCCTCACTCTCCCCCAAAATCTCCTCTACCATCTCCAGGGCTGAAGTCACTGCTCTTTCCTCCCCCTTCTCCACAGCCTCCTGCTGTACGGACTCCCCTGCTGCGTCCTCCCTCACTGCTAACGTATCTTCCAGGAGCGCGACCTATGTTCCCCATAACTGTCTCTCTTTCTTTGGGGCATCCCATAGGTCATCACCTCCCTCTTCCAAGTGACCCTGAAGTATGCATCTCTCCTGGGTAACCCTTTCTACTATCTCGAGAAAAAGGCATCCCACAATCCTGGCTGCTACATGGCCACTCAGGGCCTCTAAACAGTCTTCTATCTCATGAAAGACTAATTCCACAGCATCTGGTGTCTCCACCCTTCCCCAATTCTGGTAGGCCCCACCCCTCCAAGAGGTGCTTTACCCTAAACCAATTCCCTGCTAGGGACTCCCCAGTTGGAAGCCCCACAGATGGGGACTCCTGGTTAAGGCTGCACCCTCCACCGCTGCTGCCACTGGGGCCTCCCCACGATCCTCAAGGGGAATTCTTGGCACCTCCTTACCATCTCTAGGGGGAGCCCAACCAAGAGGTACACCCATGAAGGCAGATTTCAGGTTCAGAGGCCCTGCTGACTACTGCCAGATGTAACTCCTTAGGGAAAATATTTTCCCAGCCCAGAGCAAAATACCTTTGAAACAGAAATCAGTCAAAGGGAGAAATAAAGTGGGAGAAATCCATTTATTTCTTATAGTCATCCATTTCTGCTCTCCTGTGTCTCTCAGGACTCAGCTGTAAAAGGGGCCCTACCCAACCACTCTGGTCCATATATCCACTTGCTCCCCCTTGTAATTACCTATTGAAATGGAGATGGACTACTTCTCTCCATCCCTTGGAAACACCCGTTGTTGATTTGGAGATGCACTGAGGCCAGGCAAGAGATTCTGGAAATATTGCAGTTTTATCCACACTTAGTCTTCAAGACTGATTCTACATGACATACACAGCATAAGTGAATAAGGAGATGCTATTGATAGTGTCCTGATTTAAGCAAGCACACGTGTCCATGTCCTCTCTTACATAGGAATGTTCCTAAAATGGCTACAGACTTTCACCCTAATTATTCATCATGTAGTCTATTAGTACTCTTTATCTAAGATATGTTGATAAGATTTCTTGCTTTAGTTCTCATAATGTCTTGTGTACCTCAGAATATATATAATATAAAATATTAGATATGTGTACCACTTAGATATATAGATGACTAATATTTGTTGAATTCTTACTACCCACCACTTATGATTTTAAGACCGTTACCTATATTAACTCATTTAATGCTCTTCACAACCTTGTTAAGATAGGTAATATCTCTGTTTTATATATTAGAAGACTGAGGCAAAAAGAGGTTAAATAAGACGCCCAGAGGTACATAGGCAGTGAGTGTTAGAGTCAGATTCCAAAGACAGGCAACCTTTCTGGAAGCCAGAGTTCTTAATTGCTGTGTTATAGTGACCCTTCATTTCTACAGTTCCATTACTTTGAAGTAATGAGTTTTAGTAATATTGTGTAAATTATCAAATTATTCTATTCTTTGTTTTTTGTGTATATGGTAAAATAATGATGTAATATTTTTAAATTTGTTTAGCTAATTAATAATTTGTCATCCCAATCTTTGATTTCACCAAACATTCTTTTATAATTATAATTTTAACATGTATGGTTTGGCTGTGTATTTCTGATATTTTGTAACAGACTACTGCTTTCTTCACAATTGTTGTTTTAACATTCCTACCTGGTAATAAACAGTGAGTGAGTGGACACTTGGCTATCTTGAAAACATGTACTTATTCTCTCTCATACTCAGGCACGGCCAATTGGTCATAATCAGAAAATGTCCTGTGGTTGCTTCCATAAACCTTCTTTAGGTTTACGAATAAGTCTCCTGTGTGTTCATATTTGTAACTTCCTCTTTCCCATTATCTGGACTGCAGAGAATGTGGCTGGCGCTGATCAGCCATCGTGGACTATAAGGTCACCCTGAGAACGGAGTTAGCACAGGGCTAAGCGACACAGTAGAAGTAGCCTGCTTCCCTGACGACTTCACAGAGAAAAGCTTCCATCATACAAATAGGACCACTCTGTGCCAGTGCGCATGCACATTCAGGGTAGGAGTGGTGAGGATGAACTAGAAAGATTGTATTTTTTATCTGGATAGAATTATTTAATCATGATAGAACTGTTATCTCGCTCCCTCCCTCCACTGCCCCATTGCCCCTATCCGGCCTCTTGTCCATTATAACTAGGCCTGGTTTTTCCTGGTCCACTTTTTCCCCAGTGCGGGTCTTAATCATGAGTAATACTTACCTATCATTGCTACTTATCAAATAATTTATCTGATGTAGACAGGCAGAGTTTGACTAAGAATAAATATACAAAGACTTCTGTAGTTAGTTATAACAAAAAGTACTCTGATCTGCTATAATATTTAAATTAAAAAATTGTAACCTACTCCTTTCTTAGTGGAGATATTCACAGTATTTTACAGGAAACTACATAGGAATAGCAACACAGGATGGGTGACTTTTCTCATTCTCAATGTTTAGATCATCAGTAACAGAACTTTACCTGTACAACTGGGGCCTCCCCACCATCCACAAGGGGCATTCTGGGCATCTCCTTACCATCTCTTGCGAATTCATTTTTCCCTTGCATAAAACACATTTTATATGAACATATGACCTACACAATGACTAAATAGATCATAACATATAATTTATTGATTAATACTTGGTTTATTATCATGACATGTTTTCCTGAGAGGAACATTTTTCTTAATAAAAGAAGTTTATCTTTGATCTGTCTTAGTTTGGGTTTCCACATTCAAAGTGAAGCAAAACAATTTGGTACATTTTCAGGTATGTCATTGCATTTCACATTTTGGATAAAGATCTTTTTAGTCTAGCCTAATAATATTAAGGTAGTTGACTAAGTAACTCTTTTAATATTGAGGGCACAGAAAAGGCACATTTTAAGATAGTAGATTAAAAAAAGGAAAGTTTTAACTTTTAAATTTCTAATAAACAAATTTAAACCAACCATACCTATTCATCAGACTAATTAAGCATGTCATTTACAATCAGATATGATAGTTTAGTTGTTAGGTTGATAGCAAATTAAAACTTTTATATTTGAAATAATTGAAAACGATTCTTTTAATATTCACAACTGATAAAAATTGGAGGTATCAAATTAAACAATTATAATCACAGTTAAGCTTTCAGGTGACATTTAAATCCTTAGACATCTGATACACAAAAGTTCTATGTAGAATGATGGTGTAATAATTTTAAAACTGTGTCTAGATACAAAAATCATTTTAATATCTTAAAATTATTCTATTGGGACACTTAGGAAATACAATATAAATATATCTTGTATATTTTTCTTGACAGGGACTTCATATTACTCATGAGTATTGCTTACTTAATTGGATGCTATTTCAGATATGCCAAGTATTTTTACTTATATGTCCTCAAAGGATATTGTGTTTAAAAGACTTTTTAAAATCTTATCCAAACTACTTTTGTAAAATAAACACATGACCTGTTTTATGATTAGTGTTATTTAAATTCCTCTAAATATATAAACACCCAAACACATAGTCTGACCTGGATGTAGATCCAGGTATTTGGCATTACCATCTTTATTGTGAGTATTCTGACATTCCTGTCAGGTTTGATAGATTTTATGGTTCCACCGAAATGATGCAGGGCAACAAATCTAAAATACATAAACATGACTTATTCCACTGTGGGGAGAAAAATAAAGTTATAGTTGAAGATAGCTGCTTGACTATTATCCAGGGACATACTAAATGAGTGAATGACTAACCAAGGATCTAGAGAAATTCTGTACGTTTTGCTATTCCATTGTCTAATTACCCATTCAATCATGTAAATAATGCACTCCATTAGAGTAAAATACAAATGAGTCAAATTGTTTGTTTGTTGGAAGGGTTGAGTAAATTAATTAGTATTTTTTTATGACTAACAATTTCCTAATTTTAAGCATTTCATGATTATTGAGAATATTTCAGGCATTCCTGGAAACATTTTCACTTACAGAAAAAAAAAACTGATTCTGAGTATATATAACAACTAAATACCTAACATTTCCTGCCTTAAATATGCTTTTGGAGCTTGTTGTTCTTATTAGCTCTTTTTCATGAAAAAAGAGAGAAATGTCAGAGCTACTTGAAGATTCAGCAAACTTAAATTGAAAGCACATTACTTTTTATAGTACATTTATGAAGCTGAAGTTAAATGAAGATTTTATCTGTGATATTTGGATTTAGTATTATGAAAATGTATTATTTATCAATATATATTTTAAAAGCTTCCATGAAATCTTCTTATTGCCACTCCTATTACATCTGTTCAACCTGCATGATTCTTACATCTTATACAATATTTTTCTTTTCTTTAGGATAAACATATCCCTAAAAATTTACTTAAGTAAAACCTTTTACTTTCTCCCTGCCAAATACATCTATTTTCCAGTATTCCCAATATTGAGGAATGGTACCACAATTTGAGTGAACACAAAAGGCAGTGGCCAGAAAAATAGACCATAGTTCTCATTCCCAAATCCTATGTGTGACCATCACTTTCTAATCTACCCTCACTATAGGCTTGAGTATTTAGTCTGTTACAGTCCCATAAATAATTGCATTAACTTTAGGGATTAGACAGTTACAATCATTTCCCAACTGGTCTCCTAGAATAGGATATTTATCTCATCCAATCATTGCTTAAAATTTTTGTGTATTTAGAAATTATAAAAACTCCAGTTCTTGCTTCATTTACTTGCTTTTTCCTATAGAAGGAAAACAAAATATAGTCACCTCAGTATTGCCTAAGAAGACATCAAGTATGGCTTCTACTGGCTTTCTAGCATCATCTCTTCTCAGATATCACCATTAAGTATTAAAATTCTTGCAGTACTTAGGGTTTCTTGTTGCTACAAATACTCTCTATTTGAAATATTCCCCCACCAGTATAATCACACCCTCTCCAAGCCATCACCAGTCTTCATACTCCCTTATCTCTAGGGAACACCTACTCATCTTTCAAGAGTAAATTCATATAACCTTCTCTGTGAAGTTTTCCATGTATCACAGAGATATAATTTACCACTCCTTTTTTGTACAAATGAACCCTTTGTCTACTTCTGTAATGACTCCAGAATCTTTTCATGTAGAGTTTAAATATCAGTTTCTACCTAATAGATTGAAAAATAACTGGAGTTTGGGTCATGCCTAATTTAGGATTGTATTAATAGTATTAATAATTATTTGTCCAACATAAGGCCTTCAGAAAATCATCATTGAATGTATGAATGGATCATAAAACTAATACAAAATGAAATGTGTATAGTACTTGACTATAAACACTTTCATACCATGTTCTAACAAATAAATCTGAGAAGTGAAACACAAAATATAGTAAAAATCAAGATCTTAATTTTATATACAAAAAATTATGAAGTATTATTTACCTATGTCACATCATGAGTAGGGAGTGGAAATTTGTATGCAGGTCTCCTGATGAAATGGCTTCATTTCAGCTTTTCAAATAGAAGTTATTACTTGAGTATCCTGATAGTTTGAGAAATACACAAAGATCAGGATTATATAAGAATTTGGGTTGTGTTTGGGTTCTGTCATTAAAAGATATAAGATCCTAGGAAGTTGTCTACCTTCTGTGGAACTCAGTTATCTGAGAGTGGGACCCAGTGGTTCCTAAGTTCATATTTAGCTCATATTTAGTTCATATTTCATAAATATACTATAAAATTTTTTTTCTGGTTACAAAGTCCTAATAACAATCAAAATGACTTTATACTTCTTTTTTGATATGTAATTGATAACTAACTAGTACTTAACAATGAAATGCAAGCTTTGCTCAGAAATTTCCTGAAAATTTTCCTGCATGCTCATCGTTCTTTCTTTCTTTTTTTTTTTTGTAATTACAAGCACCTAGTGGTTCAATATATTGAGTATTCAAGGTACTTCAAAGTCCATTTTTCCATAGAAGTAGTTATTTTTTAATTTAAAAAATGGTTTATTTATACTTGGGAGAAAATATCAACATATTTGAAGTATAAAACAGATTTATACTTTGCCCAGGCCCCATGATAATTAGATATGTATTTTATTACACAGATGGGGTAAAAAGCACAGAGATACTAGCCAACACATATGGAAATTAATGCACACCTACTTTGCACCCTAAAAAAAAGTCTGAGTAAACTGTCCAGCTGGTCCAGCTGTGGTTTTGAAAATAAATGAAGTCTTGACTATTTCCTGAAAATTACTGACTTAATAGCAAAGAAAACCAATACATCATCCTTGCTTCAGTGGTGTCTGAAGGGATGAGCCTGGGAGCTAGAATTCAAGGACACATTCACAGGAAGGATTCTCAGGACTCCTATTCATTTTGCAGATTTTGTCTAGTAAGATCCATCCATGCCCTCAGTTGCAACTGCTGTTCCTCAGAAGGAAATTCTCTATCTTGACTGGTCTGAGCTCTTTTTTGTCCGTGCACCAGAGATCTCTTAAATCTCTGAGGATGTTAATTGCTTTTTAATTTCTGCTCTTTATAATGTTTTTTTCTTTTATCCAAAATCCATGATTTTCCTTTTTCCTTTTGAGTCTATCCTTCATGTTGGATTTTCTTCAGATGTCTGGCAATCTTTTGATGCTTAGCCATGCTTAAGAGGGAGAAACTGAAACGCTAATGAGAAGGTTCTGTGTGTTGCCTCGGCTTCCTGAGTGTTTGACAGGAAGGTGTGTAGCTGTTTGGAGGCAGGGAGCCCCATGTGAGCATATGAGGCCTTTTTTCTTGTGCCTGTGCTTTTAAGGACACTCCTATAAAAAAAAAGAGTACATTGTTTTACACTGCAATATATAGCGACATTCAAGAATTGATAGTTCTATCTAACAAAGTGTCTTTGCGGAAGATGCAAAAGCATTCCTTACCCAAGGAGCCACAGAGGTGTCCGTGAGCAGAGAGCATCCTGCTTCTATCATGTTGTCCCAGTGACCAAGACCAAGCTTATCAAAAATTCCAAAGTTAATCAGCTATAAGCTGGCTTTTTATTACATTTAAGGAAACAGAGATTCAAGTCTATATTATTTGAGTGAAAACTAACCAGCTAGATCCACTTTTTAAGGATTTGAAGGTGTGACAAAAGGAACCAGATAGTAGAGGATAAGAAGCAGAAATATGTAATGACTTTGTAGAAGCCATGAAATTCCATAAACAAGGCATTAATAATAGTCTAGTATGGCTTCATGGTTACTAAATGCTTGGATGGGCAATCTTCTAACTTACATACTTTAATTTCTTCAATTGATCTTCACTCTACTCTCTCTCCATCTGGCAAATGACTGTATATACTTAATTACTAAGCGCCTTAGTCCTCTGGTGTGCACTTGAATACAGTCATAACAGAAAGAGAAAGGAAACCTTAGGATTTATTCTGCCTGATCTTTCCTATTGAATCTTCTAAAGATGCCTACTTTCTTTAACCAAAAGCCACAGCTCTTTTCTAAGTCATCCTTCTCCACATAACCCTCTCCCTCCTTCAGGAAGCTGGTACCCATTACATTCCCTTGCCTTTCAGGCCCAGGATGGGTACAGCTTCCACTATTCCTGGAAAGTTCCCTGTACCCCAATCATTTTTGAATAATGCTTTCATTAGATTTTCCTTTAATTATCCTAACTTATATATATCATCTATATTCCACTGGGAACACCCAGTCTACTGACAACACTATCTCTGAGAAAAACATGAATATGTGAAATATTCCTTCCTACTGAAAAAAAAAATAGCTAACTTTTACTGAGCACTTACTAGATTCCAGAAAATACTCTGAACACTTCATGCATTGTCACTAATTTCTCACAAATTAATGCGGAATACATTATTGTTATCTTTATTTTATAGATGAGGAATCTGTGGAACTAGCTCAAGTTCAGATGCCTAGTACATGGTATAGTGAGAACTGAACCCAAGGATAATTAACTCCAGGCTGCACTCTTGACTGGAACTCAAGTGGCATTTGTCAATAAGAAATGGCTAATAGATGGTGCTTCCACTGGAGGTGGCTCTACCTATCATATTATCTATAATTAAGGTCCAATGTTACCAGAACTGATATTTTTTAAAAATCTGGGTACATAGAATTTTTTTGTATAACCTCTCATTTTTAAGTTTAAACTTAAGCTCTTTCCAAAACAAAACAAAACAAAAAACTAAAAATCCAACCAAACAAAAATACTTACTTTCTATGGGACAAACAAAACTTTCTACTTGTCAAAAAAATGGTCCATTGGCCAGTATTTTACAACCCGTCAAAATATTAAGTTGAAATCAAATTAGTATGTGAGTAACAATAAATGTATTTTTTCATTTATAGATTTATCTTAAAGGAACTTTCAACAAAGCCATTTTCAGAATAGCTTTTGTAGAAGTGTTTCATAAATTGAAAGTTTTCCAATTCTTTAATTTTCTGTGTAAGACACAGCTCATTAACACTGTGGCAGCACAATTAGTCTTATGTTTTCTATGCAGTGGTCTTGGAGTAATCCTGAAAGATTATATTCCAGACATGAAAAGATTTTTCCTTGATCCTTTGCTTGTTTTCAATTTCTATGAATAAGTTTTTGCATAGTTTAAAATACTGCCTTTGGTGTTGGATAGATTGGTTCTAGATATCAGATTACAATTTATTAACTATTGACCCAGAATCTCAGTTTCCTCATTTTTAAAAATAGGAATGACAATATCAAATTTGTAGGTTTCGTGAGCATTAAATGAGATTATGTGTAATCACATGATGAAAGCTCTGGAGTAGGAATGTCTGATTAAAATCCTAAAATAAATATTAATTATAAACTTAATTTGTATAAGTCACTTCTCTATCTACCACCTCCACCCCCATCTTCAGTGGTCCTCAAACTTTAGTGTACATTAGAATAGCTAGAGAGGTTATTAAAATACAGATTCGTGTGCCTCATTTACAGAGTCGGTGATTTAGTAGGTCTGGCTGGGTCCCACTCATTTGCATTTGTAACATGCTCCCAAATGAAGTTGATGCTGTTGGTATGGGGACAATGCTTTAGGAAACATTGCTTTATGCAATGCTGTTAATTATGATTTTGGTAGGATTGTCATGAACTTTAATTAGATGTAATACCTATAAACATTTATCACCAACTTCTTAAGAATGCAAAGTTCAAGAAATGCTAACTAGTTGATATCACTATCCTTATTACTCTAAAATATGTTTCCCTATTTTCTTTCAAAAATATACCTGAGAATTTATAGAATTGGTTTTGGCATCTTAATTCCTTCTTCTTTGAAATGAGAGTGGTATTTTTCCATTCCTAAGAATAAAACTTCTTCATAAAGGAGGTGTGATACTTCTTCATAAAAGAAGGATGATTTGAATATCCAGGCACCATTATCATCTACAAATGTATGTATATAAACATCGTAGTTAACTCTTCCTGCAATAATGCTGCATAACCTAGAGGCTTAAAGCAGAGGCTTCTTTCTTTTCTGTGAGTCATCAGGAGCAGCTCTGTCACAGGCTGGGGTTTGAGTCACTTAGGTCAGGTCCAAGCTTCTGGTCAGAGTCTGGGCCATGCTACAAATTCATTCTGAGGTCCAGACGGAAGGGCAGCAGCATCGGGGGCTCGCTCCTCTCTTGGTGCTTACAGAAACAAAACAGGCAAGCCAAAGCCCCTAGCCCATGTGAGCATCTAGCTCATGTTGCATCTACTAACATTCTATTGGCCAAACCAACACTGATGGTGTCAAGGATACACTGAGTTACTCTACTAAGCAGTGCAACAATGTCATGGCAGGAAAGGTTTGGATGCAGGTACAAAGCGAGGAATTGAGACCAATGGTCCAGTCTGTCAAAAGGAAGGGTGCTTAGAATATTCCAGACATGAATACTCTGGAAAGATGTATGTTTTCACATATCAGTGTCACTTTCTATCAAAAATAAAACATTCAGATTTTTTCCTAGTAATTGGTCGTGAGAAAAGTGTGGAGAGTATGGTGTTGGTAAAACACAAGGAGACTGGCTTTAACTGAAAAATAATAATACTTTACCCATTTTTAATAATTCTTTTGTAAGACTGAAGGCATTCTTTAACTGATGATCATGGAGATGATGCTGATTACCTAGAATAGGAATTCACATAAATCAAATAGAAAATTTATGTCACATTTTGATATGCTACCAAAATTGCACTTAAGTAGTTTACATATATTTGTAGAAGTTTCTTTGGAAATATCCTTTGGATAAGATATATTAGTCTTTATCAAAGTTAATAACTTCCCTTCTTTAAAAGACACTTAAAAAATCAAAAGGCAGGCCTCAAACTGGTAGAAAAATTTGCAAATAACACATCTGACAAAAGACTAGAAACTAGCATATAGAAAGAACTCTTAAAATTCAATAATTAGAAAATAAATAACAATTAGACAATATCTAAAACAGGTACTTTAGCAAAGAATTACAAATGGCAATTACATTTTTAGTCATGAGAGTAATGAAAATTAAATCCATAGTGAAAGGTCATGGCACACCTATTAGAATGTCTAAAATGGAAACATCTGATCATATCAAGTACTGGTTCAAATCATATCAAGGATTTGGAGCCATTGGAACTCTCATACACTGCTCTTGGGAATGAATATGGGATAATCACTTTGGAAAACAATTTGGCTATTTCTTAAAATGTTAATTACACAACTATTATATCATCAAATCATTCCTCTCCCAAGACATATGAAAGTAAATATTCATGCAAAAACTTGCATATGAATGTTCGTAGCCATTTTATATGTAATGACCAAAAGCTGGAAATGATGCAAGTGGCCATAACAAATAAATTGATTAATTATTTTATTTTCCCACAATGGAATACTACTCAACAGTAAAAATGAATTAACCATGGGGATGAATTTCAAAATAACTATTCAGAATGAAAGATGTTAGAGCAAAAAATGTACATATTATTTGATTATATTTATAGAAAATTCAAACTAATATATACTGACAGAAAGCAAATCAGAGGTTGCCAGGGGCTAGAGGAGTACTGGGAAATAAGGGAGGAAGGGATTATTAAGGGTCATAAGTAAGCTTTTGCATTGTGTTGCTTATTTCAGAGGTATATACAATATATATGTCAAAACTTACCAAATTACAGATTTAAATATGATGTTTATTTTTACTAATATACTACAAAAAAACTGTTTAAATTATTTAATAAAATAAAAGGAAAATAAAATTAATGGGCATGTCTGATGCTAATTCTAACCGTATTGATTTCAAAAGTCATTCAGTGGTGTTATAGCATGATCACCATTTAACTGATTTTTTATTCTTTGTGGTTGATACTTTTCAAATTCGAATATATTGTGGGCTTTTTTTTCTTTAAGCATAGTAATGGTTTTTAGGATATTTACTGAAGTCAGAAGACAAATGACCTTTTTATTTATTAAAATAAATATATTTATTTATTATTTATTAAAATAAATACATTTATTTGTTAAAATATCATCTTCTTTTTCTACCTATACCAGTTGAACCTGTGGTTAATATAATAGTTTTTGATAGGTCCAATAAGGAAAAGTTATTTTTTGTTCAGTGAACATACACATCATAATGCATTTTTCTATCACTTTTGTTACATTTTCAAAATTATTTAAACTCTCTGAACTAGGCAGTAGTTACTAATAATCAATAGAAAACACAAAAATGATATGCTCACTCTTTAATCAGTTTACTCTAAAAATAGTTTTCATAGCACAAATGTGAAATTCTTGCTTGTTTACTTCTCTTACATTCCAGATTACTAGCAGATAAATAAATTCAAAGAAGAAATAAAAATATGATGCTAAGAGCATGTAGCTGTAGAGAAAAGTAGTAATTATATTTGAAAATGTGTCTTGCTGAGGCAGATCCCTATCATTATATTAGAACATGATAGAGTTTGCACTTATTAACCCAGAAAAAGCAACAACTAAAAATAAGAATTATTTTTATCCCATAAAATTTTGTAGCTTAGTTTAATTTTATTTCATAAATGTAGTTATATAATCAAATCCCAAGATGTGTCCAAGAGTCAATATCAATTGTTTTATTAGCTCCACCTTGTACTCCTAAATGTTACGCGACTATAATTATTTGTTGATTAATTTGCTTCAGTGACACACTTCAAGTGATGTCTGAACACAGGTATATTCTGGAGTCAGATTTATACAGCTGGGAAGAGCCTTAAAGGTTACAATTCTGATGTCAAGTGCATGCTATTTCATTCTAGTTCTTTGAACACTGTTAATCCATGTATGATATATTTGACAAATGTCAATTAACAAGAATACTCAATTAACCAGAAGACCCAATTTTCTGATTATGTCCGGATAAATGGGTACTTACTAAAATTTCTATAATAATTTCTAAAATAATTGCCATAAATGCAACTTTCATTATTTATATACCAATGCCTAATGAAAATTAAAATCTTTGACCCAGAATTCTATCTTTTTATAAATAAGGGAGTTTCCTCCAATATGTGTAACTTAAGAGTCAAAATACAGAGTTCTAGCAAACACAGGATTTACTATGATTTTTATAACATTTTATTAGTTAATTGGTTATGCTATATGATTTTAATATATATTATATTAAGCTTCACACTTGCATATTGTGAAGATTATTAAACTATCATCTTTCAGGAAGGGGAAACTACCTTTGATTTGCACAGAAGCCATTAATTCCAACCTGTTTCTTTCGTCCCTTCCAGAACTAGCCTAATCATGGCAGGGTGTTGGGGCCAGCTTGCTTTCCCCAACTCATTGCTCTGAACACCAACTCTACGGGGTCTCTTCCAGGGTCTGATAATCCCAGCATTTTCCCTTAGTTCTCACAGTCCTTCAGGCAATTATTTACTCCAGTTATTATCTCTCTGATAATCCAGTTTGTATTTTTGTGCTTTAAGCTCCCCAGCATATATGCAACTAATTACCTTTGTAAATTTCTCTCTGTTGAATTACCTTGTGATTTTCTCTGTGCTGACTAGGGGCACTTTGCAGAACTGATGGATATATTTTTATATGACTTAAAAATTGTCTTCAAAAAATAATTTGTTTTATATTCTATATCAGAATTAATATAAACACCATTATACAATACATGGAACTCTAGAAAAAGCAATTGTGGGTTTAAAACAAGTTTAATAATGTATATTATTTACAAAAAGTCGTATCAACTTAACTCATGCCTGTCCCAGTGGAGCCTTGCCGCTGCCATCACACTCTTTCATGAATCTTTAGTCATTTTAGGGAATTAGGATTTCCAAGTCATTGGTTTTACATTTTTTGACCTCATCTCCCTTCTTCATTTTTGACTTGTCATCTGAGTTTACCATATTTGATCATTTCTCTCTCTTTGTTACCCTTTCTTCAATTGGCTTCTAAGGTAGCATGAATATAACTTTTTCTCTCATCTTGCTGGCTGCATCCTTCTGTCCCTCTTTTCTTGTTTCTCCTCATCTATCTAACTCCTAGAATTTTTTTCTCTCTCATTTTTATATTCACTCCTTTGGAAAACTCATGTAGTCTCAAATAAATTATACATTAATCTTTCACTGTTGTCACAGTGCATTAGTTTGCTCAGTCACCCTCTCAGACTTGTTCTTCATAGGGCGCTCCTCTTCCTGTATGATCATCCAATTCACTGCTCGGGCTTGAACCAATATTCCTTCATTTCGCCTTACTGCTACACTCTGTGCACGTGTGGTTCCGGCCTGCCATCCTCCAGCAGTTCACAGCTCTGTCTCAGCCTTCAGTTCTTGCCATGATCTCAGCATCAGACAGAACCGAGGGATTCAGGCCTCCTCAGGTCTTTTCTGGG
Source organism: Smutsia gigantea (assembly GCA_032199065.1). Lineage (NCBI taxonomy): Eukaryota > Metazoa > Chordata > Mammalia > Pholidota > Manidae > Smutsia > Smutsia gigantea. Next base: position 4,044 of record JAVSCE010021993.1, on the reverse strand, counting down.
CATGTTCACAGCCCGGCACATGTGTGGGGCTCCCTAGTACCCCAGGAACATGTTGGCACTTTTGAGACCCCTTTAGGGACACTTGATTCACCAGATCCTCATTTATAATTTTTGGTAATCTCTTTTTCTTTTAAATTAGTTTTGCCACCTCAGGTAGATGGAATCTGAACAATTTCTACTCATTGTTTTTGACAAAGGCCCTGGGGATAAAGCTTTTCCAACTGAAGGAGATTTTAGGCAGGTCAAATAATGACAAAGCTGGCAATGGGGTGTTTCCATGAAGGTGAGTGTCAAGTAGTGAAAGTTCACCGATAATGGAGATTTTCAGAGAGATTTAAGTCCATTATGTCCTCTTCATTGGCTGCTCCACTTTTTTTTTCCCACAAAGTAGCTGGTATCCTCAAAGAAGATAACATAGAATTTAGAAGATGAAGATGGTAATGGTGCAAATTAAAGTGCCACAAAGTTCATTATTCTTAAAAAGATTCAGCCATTAAAAAAAAAATGCTTTTAAATGGATGAACATTTCTGGCTAAGTTCCAGAGATCTGAAAAACAATTTTGACCAATTTTTGGCATAAAACAACTAAAACTTATTATCTCACAGTTCTGGAGGCTTGAAGTCCAAAATTAAAGTGTCAGCAGAAGCATGCTGCCTCTGACAGCTCTATAGGAGAATTCTTCCTTGCCTCTTCCTAGTTTCTGGTAGTTGCTGGCAATCCTTGGTGTTACTTGGCTTATCGCTGCATCCCTCCCATCTCTGTCCCCACTGTCACAGGAACTTCTTCCCTGTGTCTCTCCTCTGTGACTTCAAAACTCTCCTTATAATAGGATTAGAGCTCAACCTAATCCAGTGTGACCACTTCTTAATTTAAAGACCCTAGTTCCAAATAAGGTCACATTTACTTTCTGGAGATTGGGACTTCAACATTATTTAGGAGGGGACCCAAGTAGATCTACCAGCTTTTTCTTTTTTTCCAAATTTTGCAGTACCTACAGTTGCCACAAGTTTGTTTTCCTTAAGCCAAGTGTTAGCTACATTTTACAAGTTTTGATGTGTGTATTTCTATAATTATGTAGCTCAAGATACTATCTGATTTCAGTTGTGGTTTCTTCTTCAGCTCATTGGTTTCTCAGAATGTATTGCTTGGTTTGTAAACACTTTGGGATTTTCTGCTTTATGTCTCTGTGGTCAGAGATCATACTCCATTATTCCATCATTTGAAATTGGTTGAGACTTACCTTACGGTCCAGCATATGGTCAGTTTGCTAAATGCATTATGTGCTCTCAGAAACAATACGAGTTTGGCAGTTGTTGGGTAGTCATTCTACATTTGTGTTGATTAGATCAATCTTGTTGCCTATATAGTTTAAATCTTCTATATCTCTGCTTATTTTTGTGTCCACTTCTATCAGTTACTAAGAGAGGTATCTTAAAATCTTGAACTATTTTTATGGAATTGCCCATTTCTTTAAGTGCTTCCAGTTTTTGCTATATTGGGGGCTATGTCATTAGGGTGCATGAATGTAGAAGTAATTTTGACAGTTTTGTCAGTACTCTGTTACTTGTATGGAGGATTGGATTTTCAGAGGCCCTTAGTCTAATCATTCCAGAAGTCCTACCTCCCTGACCATATTTTGATTTTTTTTTTAAATACTGATGTGATTCAAGTCTCAGGATACCAAGAGATTTTATGTACTAAAGGTTTATACTGTCTCTTTATTCTTTATTTTATTTAATGCTTAGTAATATACATAAATTTCCCATACTGCTCTATGAGCTATGGTGAAAGTGGTGCTATTTAATGACCTCAAATCGATGTGGCTCACTTGGTAGCGGAGACTGGACACTAAAAAGTTTCCTTTTTGTATAAGTAAAGTTCAGTGGGGATACTGAAATTGATGATGAAACACCTGTTTCACTAGTAGAAATTCCATTTATTATATGTTTCTGTGAAGAAATTGTGGGCTCTTGGTTACATCTGATTATATTTACTGGAACTTCAAAGATACATTTCTCAATTGTCTTTCATGGTAACATAGTAAATCAGCCAAACCAATTTATAAACAGTTATTTAATAATAAAATAAAAGAATTACATCTTATATCTTGGTGTTGCATCTACACTCATTTCTAGAAAGGCTTCAAGATATTTGTATGAATTTTCTAGGAATGATATACTTTAGTCACAATTTGCTAATTCCAACTGTTTCCAATGAAAAGCACTATTTTCAGTGTCTGCTATTTGTGATTATGAAGGCACTTTTGGTCTAAATCAAAAATCTTTTGGATTTTTCTGATGGTCTCTCAGCTTAAAGATGGAAATTCTCACAGGAATCCAACGTGGGACCAAATACTTACCCTGTGATAGACAAACAAAGATGCAGGTAACTTTTGTTTTGCTTGGAGCAATATAATCCTTCCTCTGGAAGAGCTTCTAGTCCTATCTTCCTTAGGGATGACAAGACCAAGATTCATCATCTCTCATCTACTTTACTGCAATATCCTGTCACTGGTCATCCTGCTTTTGCTGAATCCAGGACGTTGGTCTATGAGATGGAGGAACAGGAATGGGTGGAACATCTCTGGGAATACATTTACCAATAGTTTTCTGACCATTACCAAGAGTTTGTGATTGTGTAACAGATACAGCTCTTTTGCATGCTGAGCTGAAACTTTGTTGCCAACCTTAGAGTCATTTTTATCACAAACCACATTTTAAAAAATGTATATAAAGGATATATTGTTCTTTTTATTAAAATCCCTTTTATGGCCTTTCATCATATTCAGATTATCACCCACACTACTTTCCATGATCTATAAAACCCTTCATTACCCAACCTCGGACCACTGCCCTACCACTTTCTACCTCGTTTACCCTGCCACATGAACCAAACTAGCTTTCTTATGGTCTATGAGCATACGGAGCTAAAATGTGCCTTTTCTTCACTGCTTCCTCTGATGGAACATCCCTCTCCCATAGCTTTCTGTGGCTTATCACCTCACCTCATTTAGGTTCCTGCTTAAATGTCACTTTTTCCAGAGGGAATTTTTTTTTAATAGCAAGTAGTAATCTATGTAAGAAGAAAATGAATAAAACTGGGTGCTAAGATAAAGATTTACCTGGTCTGTGAGGAGATGCTGCTTGGTTGTGAAGTAAAGTGATATTTAAGCTGAGAATTGAATTACAAGCAAGAGTCTGCTCTGTGAAGATGCTTTATAGATGATAGTGTTCAAGGAAAGGGGAGATTGCAAACTAGACTGTTGCCTTAGAATTTGACATCACTGAGCTTTTTTCATGATATTAATCTACCTAAAATGTTCCACTTTTCTGCTTGTTCATGTCTTACCCATCTTTCAAAATCTAACTTAAATGCCATCTCTTATCTGAAGCCTTCCACAGATGTTTTCTAGAAGATCAATGCTTTCCTTTGTTTCCACGTTCTACATTTTGTTGGGAGTACGACGTTTCGATAGGGTATATGTCTAATAAAGTTATGTGGACAATAGCATGACTTCATGTTTACTAATTAAAAAAAGATGAATTTATTTTCATATTCAATATGAAACAGAATGGTTTTCTTGCACTAAAAAAATATGGAATATCCTCTTCATATATAATTAAAAATAAAATTAGTCATTAAGGAAGTCTAGGAAGGGTCGATGGTATTCTGATTTGTTCCAAGATAAACACTTCCATATGTGAATGTTTGTGTGTTTTGTGTGAATGTGTGCATGTGTGTGTATAAAGAGATTCCAAAAAGTCTGGAAATATAGATCATTATATATATCATATGTTTTTATTGTCTGAACTGTAAAAAAGTTAAAATGTTAAATATATTTCCAGATTCTATGACCATCTTTTATATAAAATTTACCTTAAAAAATGTACACATGTATGAATGTGTGTGTGTGTGTGTGTGTGTGTGTGTGTGTGTGTGTGTGTGTGTGTGTTTGAGTATGCAGACATACTGTCTGGCTTTGCTTGTTTCCTGAACTCAGTCTGACTATTGGGTAATCTAACATGGCAGATGTTGATAACTAT